>JARGCV010000148.1:0-2500 GCA_034064705.1 Bothrops alternatus | reverse complement strand
TGTCTTTTCTGCCTTTCAAAGCAACTGAGCAAAAAAATTCATAATCTCTTATTTGACCAAAGAAAAGGATTGAACAAGAAGAGATATTGAACTTCAGTTTCCTCAACTGGACTCCTCCAGATATTTTTGACCACAACTCCCATGAAGTCCAACCAGTGTGCACATGGCCTCTGGGTAAGAATTGTGGTGGGTCTGGACTTAGATATGTGAAAGATACCCTATTTAACATAACTGCCTTTGATGGCAGATGCTTAAAGATTTAAGGGGGGTAAGAATCATTGTGTACAATATGCTGGACAACCAAATCATTAATGCTGTGCAGCCTGTCCTGTCCTCTTTATTTTTCCCTCCTCAACTACAATGGGATACTTAAATCTGTTTTTGCACATAAATATTTTATCTTTTGTTTCAGGTAGCACAATATCTTGGAACTGTCTTTCCCCACAATTTCTTGGCACGTTCCGCAACTCACCTATATAGCCACCCTGAATTCCTGCTACATTCATACCCCAGCTGTCTCTCATGTCTGCTAAATATTTGGGTTTCTCTAAGTAGTGTTTGGCCAAGATTCATCTCTTCCCACTGCCTGACTCTGAGGCTAATATGTCAATTCACCAATTAAAAGACACTGCACAAATTCATGCTTTGCAATCCTATTTTTCTGGCTGCAGCTGGCCCTTTAAAAAGAGGGGGGAATGGTCTTTGTCTTTTCATGCTCTCAACTTCTGAATGGGATGCCTGCTAACACCCCCCCTTACTTCTACTACAACCTTCATTTCATTCATTCCAAAGCAGGGGTCATCTTCAAAGTTGGCCCTTTTATGACTTGTGGACCTCAATTCCCAGAATTCCTGAGCCAGCTGTACTGGCTGAGGAATTCTGGAAGTTGAAGTCTACAAGTCATAAAAGGGCCAAGTTTGAAGACCCCTGTTCCAACATTCTCATTTTAAGCATTGCAATCTCACTTTTTTTCTGTAGGATTCCCAAAACAGGTATTTCATGTCCTCCACTAGCTCTGTTGTGAAATTCTTCCAACTTTTGTTGCTGTCATTTCATTCTGGTGTGTTGGACCTGTAACATTTTTCTCCATAAAGCCCATTCTGCCAATCACCTCCTTCTTTTGCTCTGTGGGGTTCCCCCCCCTTTTTATCTTCTTCACTTTCACACCAGTTTCCACCGTACATTCTTGATCTTCTCATAATTCAAGCTGTTGAGTCTCTGTTGGTTGAATTGATTCCTTCAGCTAATTTCATCCACTCCATTGTCATTTCTTTTCCGCCAGTTGATTGACAGGATGGTGTGTTTGGTTATACAAGCATTTCTGGATGTTTTCTAGGTGTGCAACCACACCTATTTGAATTATACTCCACCTGGATATCACACCTTTGGAGTCGTGGTAAGTTGCTCTAAGTTGTTCCATCATTGCCAGTTTCTAAACCAATTCATGGCTCTGAGCCCTCCCCTTCTCATCGTTGTCTGTTGTCTTTTGTAAACACCATAGAGGAGAGATCAGCTTTTCCTCTTTTCCAAGGCTTGTTCTTTTCCTTTGTTCCCAGCAAAAACGTGTAAACATGCTCCCCCCCTTATATTCATAGGGGCCGTGGGGGGGGGAAAGAGCTTTTCTCCAGAAGGTTCTTGTAAACATGGAACATTGAAAGAGTTTTATTTGCTGTTGAAATTTGGCAGTTGATGGAAGATGGGCAGACAGGTCATTGGTTGAACAGATGGATGGATGGATGAAAAAAAAATGAGAGAGAAAGAGAGAGACTGTGGGAGAGAACATTGGAAACCTGTTCCTCCTTTTTCCTTCTTTCTCCATTGGATGGGGGGGGTTGGTTCCAGTTTTGGGGGGAGGAATCGAACTCCCTACAGCAGTGTTTCTCAACCTTGACAATTTTAAGGCATGTGGACTTCAACTCCCAGAATTCCAGAGCCAGCAATGCTGGCTGTGGAATTCTGGGAGTTGAAGTCCACATGCCTTAAAATTGTCAAGGTTGAGAAACACTGCCCTACAGTGAGAGAGAAAATATTTAACCACATTGCAAGCTGTTTCTTCAGTTTTCTTTCATTTGTGTTCCTTTGTCTTCTCTCTCTCTCTCTCTCTCTCTCTCTCTCTCTCTCTCTCTCTCCTCTCTCTCTCTCTCTCTCTCTCTCTCTCTCTCTCTCTCTCTCTCTCTCTCTCTCTCTCTCTCTCTCTCTCTCTCTCTCTCTCTCTCTCTCTCTCTCTCTCTCTCTCTCTCTCTCTCTCTCTCTCTCTCTCTCTTCTATTATTTCCATCCTTGTGCTCTTGCTTTGTATGGTTCTGGGATGCAGGGGAGGAGAATGGGATGAGAAGGGATGGGGGCACTGTAGTCATAGGGGTCCCCTGCTCCAAAGATGGAAAATTTGAGACTAGGGGTGCAGTAGCAGCCAAGGACCGCCTTCACTGAAATACTGGGAAAGAGAAAGGTTTGAGGGAAAGGGAATGAGGGCAAAGGAATCGAGGAGGGGAAGATGAACA
>JARGCV010000146.1:1737500-1927500 GCA_034064705.1 Bothrops alternatus | reverse complement strand
ATTCTACATTGCAACATTTTGTGGCACGTCCTGTTTACCCCCTTGAAAAGTGAGCAGTAGAAGCTCTCTTTTGCCTGCGAAAATCCCTTTTTGTACAATTGCCAGCTGAACAATTCCTAGAATTCACTTGCAATTGCTTGAGACGTGAAAACCCTCACGTCTGGATGATTGAATGGATCTTTAAAAGGAAAGCTAAATTAAATATTATCTTAATCCACAATAAAACATGCTCTCTTGATTACCTTCTCCCTTCTCTCCAAGGCTTATTAAATAAGTAAATAGTTGCGGTGAATATTGTTATAATTGTTTCCTCCTTTGATTTTTCATTTCCTTTCTTGTCATCATTTTTCAGCAGCAGACGCAGCAGCTGTAAAACAGACCTTTCAACAAGATCATTAATTGCATGGAAATTAATCTGTTTCTCTCTCTCTCTCTCTCTCTCTCTCTCTCTCTCTCTCTCTCTCTCTCTCTCTCTCTCTCTCTCTCTCTCTCTCTTTTTTTTTTTTTTTAAAAAAAGAGCAAATAGAGAAACCCAGAGACATATATATGTAGAGATCCATGCTAGTTGTCTGCCTATAGAGAGTCCCTTTGCCTACATCCCATCAGTGAAATTTATAGAGACAGGTCAAGCCCACTTTAGAAGTTTGAGATAATCAGAACTTGCAGCTAACTTCCCACTGAGCATGTTTTGCTAGAACTGCACATCCAAATATGTGGGAATTTTCATACAGAGTGTTTGCAGCTGAGAAATGGGTTTTTCTAGCTGCAGTGCTAGTAGGAAAGCTAAGGCCGAGCCAAAAAGCACAGTAGTTGCTGGATTCCTGCTGCTTCTGTCTCTACATCAATTTTGAAGTTTCTGGTTAATTTCAAAATATCTCCTTCCCAAATACATGCATGCATATATTTTCCCTTACTATATAAAGTGACTACCCCAAAACAGAGGGCACAGATTTGCTCACTGCTGCTTTATATTTGTGTTTGCAGCTATTATGCTCTTAAAAACCATCTCCTTCTTTTAGAAAGAGAGAAGGGAGGGGAAAGAGAGAATATATTAATACATAATCTTTGATCTTGCCTTGCAGGTTACTCCTGCAGGTGGCCAGGAAGAGTTAGTCATATTTGATTTATCCATATTACTTCTGGAGTGTTTCACTTTAAATTGTCTCCATCTAGTGGTCCAGCACCTATGAGAAGGGTGGCACTAGATGATTTTTTTTCTCCCAGAATGATCAATTGCATAGCAAACAAATAGCATCAAGAGCCCAACAGAGGAGCTGGTTTTTCCAGGATCTCAAAAGGTCTCCACCACAAAATAGTCTGAGGCAGTGGATCAGCGACCTGCCATCTCTCTTGTCTTTTAGCAGAGAGTATGGTCTGCAAGATGCTTTTGCTGTAAACATGCCCGTCTCTAGTTGAGGCAGGTTGCTAAACATGGGCTGAAAGAATCTGGGCCACCATTAGAAGTTAATAAACATATTTCATGCCAGATATCTCAGCCCTACTTTCAGGATACAGGTGGCTGCTGTTTCTGGGATTCTACTTTGAGAAACTTCTTAATTTCATGGCCCAGCTCACATCTTTTAATTTTTCAGCTGAAACATAACAATAGTTGTGGTGGATCAGAACAAAGTCTTAGTCCAACGTTTTGTTTCTCACAGTTCCAACCAGATGCTTCTGGAATGAATATTCACAAGTAGGAGATGGAGATACTTCTCTCACCTACTTTTTGTTCTTCTGCAAGTAGAATTTGGAATCTAGGAAGTAACATGAAATCTCCCAGACCAAGAGTCCTTGATAATTCTATCCTCTGTGAATTTCTATAGTCTCTTTTTAAAACTATTCAACTTAATGCTCAAGCACTATGTCTTAGGATAGAGAATTTAACAATGATGTGGGAAACATCATTTGTCTGTTTATAGTCTGTTTATAGTGGTGTTTTTTGCCTTTGTGGAGCTGGGGTGGGCGTGGCCTGCGCATGACACATCCAGCCCACGGGCCGCCAGTTTCACACCCCTGGTTTATAGCCTCCTTCCAATTAGCTTCATGGGATGAGCTCTGGGTAAGAGCGTTATCTAAATTTGGCAGCCACCAGTTCGGTCCCAACTTCTGATTCTTCTCCAACTTAATTGTTGCTCTAAGAATGTCATCTTGGATCTTGCCTATCAGGGAATCAGCCTACTCTTGTTCCTGAGATATAGAAGCTGGTGTACAACATTGGAAACCATAGCTGCATAGGAGGGAGTTGGTGGGATTTCAGACTGAGAGGGTGGAAGTGAACACCTTGTCCAGCTCTTGGAAATTATGAGTGCTCTGCTCAGTCTTGCTCTTCCTCAGAGGAAAAGGAAGAATTTAACAACTGGTTTGCAAAACCTGAATCAAGTAAGTTAGTCCTGGTCCTAGTCCCAGTATTTTGAAAGAGGGAGAAATGTTTTTCCTTGTCCATGCATAATTTTACACCCACCAGTCCTGTCCCCTTCGATCATCTTTTCTTTTTCTGAGCTAAAGGATCCTTACATTCTAGCCTTTTCTCATTTGATTTGATTGATTTGACTGATTTGATTTCTATAGCCATCCACCTCAACATAAGACTCTGGGTGATATACATCATAAAATATGCTTAGGTTTTACTCATGATTTACTCATTTTGGTTGCTCACTTCTACGTGCTCACTGGGTTTTTAAAATATCTTTTTCAAGTGTGATCAAAGCTATGTGTGGTTCTTTAGTGGTAGACCTCAATTCGAGTCAAGGTCGATAGCTTCCAAACCAAAGACGCAAGAACCACCTGGATGCTCAAAAAGGGATGTTTAATGCTAACCATTCATAGTATTGGGGAATGAACTTGGGAGATGGGGAGAAAGAGCTGCAGGCTGGACAACCATCATGCAAAAGATATCTCAACCCACAGAAGCAGAGGAGACATGGGAAGCAATTCCTCCGTAGTTTTCTAGGGAGTAAAAGAAAAGGAGAAATGCTTTCAAATTGGGCCCTATCTAACAAAATGAATTTCAACAGGGAGAAAAGTAAGGTTCTATATTTAGGCAAGAAAAACCAAATGCACAGATATAGAGTAGATGGTACTAGGTTTAATAGTAATAATAATAATAATAATAATAATAATAATAATAATAATAATAATAATAATAATAATAATAATAATAATAATAATAATAATAATAAAGTTGGAAGGGACCTTGGAGGTCATCTAGTCCAACCCCCTGCTCAGGGAGGAAACCCTATACCATTTCGGACAGATGGCTGTCCAGTCTCTTCTTGAAAACTTCCAGTGTTGGAGCATTCACCGCTTCTGGAGGCAGGTTGTTCCATTGGTTAATTGTCCGCAGTGTGAGGAAATTCCTCCTTAGTTCTAGGTTGCTGCTCTCCTTGATTGGTTTCTGTTGCTTCTTGTCCTGCCTTCGGGTGCTTTGGAGAAAAGCTTGACTCTTTTCTGGGGCAGCCCCTGTGATATTGGAACACTGCTATCATGTCCCCCCTTGTCCTTCTCTTCATTAAATACCGGTAGTAGTAACTGTGAGAAGGATCTTGGGGTCTTAGTCTACAATCACTTAAATATGAGCCAGCGGTGTGCTGCAGCTGCCAAAACAGCCAACACAACGCTGGGCTGCATTAACAGAGGGATAGAATCAAGATCACGTGAAGTTTTAATACCACTTTTTTCACACTTATGACTGTTGGCAGCATCCCCATGATCATGTGATCAAGATTCAGACACCGTCGGCCAGACAATGTCGGCTGGCGACCCCCAGGGGGAGAGCCTTCTCTGTGGGAGCTCCCACGCTATGGAACGAGCTCCCCCCTGAACTCCGTACGATGACGGACTTACGCACCTTCCGTCGGGAACTAAAAGCGTTCCTTTTTCGACAAGCCGGCCTGGCATAGAAGCTCCGGTTCCAGCAGGGTTAAAATGTTTTAGGGGGATTGTGTAATTTTTAAATGTTAAGTGTTGGGTTTTAAATGGGCATTTTATGGCCAAAATTGTTTAATTCATTTTTAATTATTTTAATTTTGTATATTTATATGTTTTTAAATTTTTAGGCTGTACACTGCCCTGAGTCCTTCGGGAGAGGGGCGGTATAGAAATTTGAAATAATAATAATAATAATACTTGGCAACTGACTCATATATATGACAGTTGTGGTGTCCCGGGGTCATGTGATCCCCTTTTCTGACCTTATGACCAACAAAGTCAGTGAGGAAGCCAGATTCACTTAACAACTGTTTTACTAACTTAACAACTGCAGTGATTCACTCAATAACGGTGGCAAGAAAGATCGTAAAATGGGGCAAATTTCACTTAACAAATGTCTTGCTTAGCCACAGAAATTTTGTTGTGGTCATAAGTCGAGGACTCCCTGTAATGTTCTAAACACATCAGGATCAATAGGGACCTCCAACAGACTTTCCTCTGGTTTTGTCCTGCTCAAGTACAGCTCACTATCTTTTGGGTCTAGCACAGGGGTTCTCAACCTTGGCAACTTTAAGACTTGTGGACTTCAACTCCCAGAATTCCTCAGCCAGCAAAGCTGGCTGAGGAATTCTAGGAGTTGAAGTCCACAAGTCTTAAAGTTGCCAAGGTTGAGAACCCCTGGTCTAGCACTTGTTAGAATGATAACTGCTCTTTCGTCTCGGAGTCATAATAATAGCACAGTATATATAATACTTTTCATCTATTTTCCCCCCCTATTTCTAATCCTACAACAATTCTGCGAAGTAGGTTGGATTAAAGGAGAATCTTGTCAAGAGTTAGCCCGGCTTCCATGGCTGACAATGGCTTTGAACTTGGATCTCTATTGTCTCAGTTCTCAGACTTGAACTGTTATATCACACTGCTGCTGAGTAGAATTGGAGAGGAAAAGTTACAACAGCTGATGATTAATTAAAAACAGGTACATGCCTGTTATTCACACTCAAACCGAATTTGAATCAGTAAGCAGGCTGTCTGCCTTGCATGCCTCTAAGTCAGGGGTCTTCAAACTTGGCCCTTTTATGACTTGTGGACTTCAACTCCCAGAATTCCTCAGCCAGCATGCCTCGCTGATGAATTCTGGGAGTTGAAGTCCACAAGTCATAAAAGGGCCAAGTTTGAAGACCCCTGTCTTAAATCTAACAAACAAAATGGAGGCTGGCTGAGGAATTCTGGGAGTTGAAGTCCACAAGTCATAAAAGGGCCAAGTTTGAACACCCCTGCCCTAAGTCATGGTGCTTGATTTGGCTCCATTCGTGGGAAGCCTATTGGTCTCAGAGATCTATACTATTTTCTTGAGGAATGAAGAAGGCGGTAAACTTGCCTGCATCTCCAACATCATATTTGCCTGGCAGATGTGGAGTGAACAGCGTTGAGATATTTTTGAATTAGAACTCCTAGAATCCCTGCTTTGATCGTGTTTGTTGGTTTAACTGAGTTGAAATCATTTTACTGTTGTTTCTCTGTGTCATGTAATACAGTATATGTGGGTATATGCATAACTCTGGAGAATAAGTTGTCTCCCTCTTCTCTACGACAGCCCATCAACTACAAGAAAACTGCTATCATGTCATAGACTAGACATACCCAGTTCCTGAAACCATTCATTATATACTTTATCCTCCAGTTCCCTAATCCTCTTTGTTGCTCTTCTATTGGGTTGGGATGGTGTATAGAACTCTTTGGCACTGATTTATGGTTTATGTATATTTATTTCTACAAATATCATGATTGTGTAGACTATCTTATAAAAAAAAAAAGCAATACCCAAGTGGAAATTAGACTACTTTAAAAAAAAAAAAAGCTTGGCTTGCTTTATTGATGGGAATGTGTTTATTTCATAATTCAACCCTGATTCTTCCTTTGAATTATCAAGGTTTTGACACTGATTATTCAACATGTAAAAAAATAAAATACATTTCCTGTAATTGTGTTCAATGTTATGACATGACAGTGATCTCTTTGAGGGCCAGGGAATGTCAAACACAATATAGCAAAATGCAGTTTGCTAGATAAAAAGATTTATTTTATTGCATGGAAGTGTTATAATGCTGCTCATGGAGAAATGTGAACTAATTGAAGGATTAGATGAAAAAGGTTGCAGGAATGAACAAGCAAGAAACCTAAGGGAGTTTTAAGCAAGGAAAGGTCATGTGTAACTTTAAAGGAGATTATTTACTATGTGGTTATGAAGAGAAGGTATGGCTTGGTTAGATGTCTTAATATTCAGTTGGATCTCACAATGAATGGCACAGGAGGCAAGGACTCTAAGGAAAGGGGAGGTCAGAAAAGTGTGTCCTGTAGTTATAATCGGCTATACAATGTGTTGTGTTAGCTTGCTAAACTGAATGCCTGTTGTCCAAATCGCACTGAACTGTAGATTATTTTCAGATGTCTAACCAGGAGATGGAAAGCATACCTGTGGACAATAAACCAAGTCAAACCTATCACAGTTCAGATAAGTGCAAACCTGTCATCTGGAAGGGATGATGATGGGGTTATCCACTTAGTTGTGTCTGACTCTTGGTGATTCTCTGGACCAGGTCTCTCCATATCTTCCACTCCTGCAATACCTTTTTGAGTTGTTTTAGGCTGTGGTTGGTGTCAGCTTTGGTGGGGTCCAGCTACCATGTTCATTGGTGCCTTGGTTTCCTTTTATCACTAACCTGGAGGGGATACATGGAAATGGAGCTTTAGGGAGAGTATCGTGTGACTGCTGAGGGATAATGGGAGAGGATGTTCTATAACTGCAATAAATTTGTTTACTTCTGCTCTAAATTTAGCCAAGGGCCAGATCTTCCAGAAATGTGGCAATTAAAGGGAGAGAGGTAGGACAGAACCTTCCAAATTTTTGTTTGATCCCAGAATAATTCAGTGTTTATAGTATTGGGGTTCTAGAACAGTGGCCCCCAGCCTTTTAGGCACCAGGGACCTGTTCCGTGGAGAGAGTTTTTTCTGTGGACTGGAGGGAGCATGGTTTTGTGTGCTGTCTGCATCCCACCAATGGAGCTTTGCTTGTTTGTGCGGCCTGGTTTCTGGCATTCCACAGCCTGGTGCCGGTCCATGGACCAGGGGTTAGGGATCCCTGTTCTGGAACACAATCTTGGGTAATCGTGTGAATGAGCAGAACCTTCACGTCAGTCTCCAAGAACCAAGAATGACACATATCTGAGTAGTTTCTTTATTGTTGTTCGCTGTCAGACTTGCCTCAGCCTGAGCCTCTAAGCAGGAACAATCCTTAGCAGCATCGGGCTGAGAAAGGTATAATTTACTAGACGCCAAGTGAAATACAGTAATGCAAAGCCAGGACTGAAATCCATGCACCAATTCCCCAAGTGAAAACTTTTCCCTCCTTAGACACTACCCATTCCTAGCCCTCCATCATCCAATCAATCTCTGAAAAGATGTTTTTGAAACAGATGCTCTGATTGTAGGCTGGCTTGCATTTGCACTCTTCTCATAGCAAGGCGACCTTGAACGTCATCTTGAAGAGGCACCTTCACTTCTTTTAACTTTCACCTTCCCCCCAAGCCAGTGGTGGGATTCAGCCACTTCGGCAGAACCGGTAGCTAATTTTTTGTTGCCCAGGCCTAGAATAGACTTCCGGAAGCGACATCCACACAGAGAACTGGTTGTTCACATATTTGAATCCCACCACAGCCCCAAGCACTCCCCCTCCCCTCAGGGGTTATGGGAGTCTGGTACCGGATGACAGACATGAGGTGGCAGTTCTGACAGTCGCTTACAAACAGAATCTTGCCAGACTAAAACAACTATCTGCATAACTACAGATACACTCTGCTGGAATTGTGTATGTCTATTTTAACGAAGAGAAGGACGAGGGGGGGGGACATGATAGCAGTGTTCCAATATCTCAGGGGCTGCCACAAAGAAGAGGGAGTCAAGCTATTCTCCAAAGCGCCTGAAGGCAGGACAAGAAGCAATGGATGGAAACTGATCAAGGAGAGAAGCAACCTAGAACTAAAGAGAAACTTCCTGACAGTTAGAACAATTAACCAGTGGAACAACCTGCCTCCAGAAGCGGTGAATGCTCCAACACTGGAAGTTTTTAAGAAGAGATTGGACAGCCATTTATCTGAAATGATATAGGGTTTTCTGCTTGAGCAGGGGGTTGGGCTAGATGACCTCCAAGGTCCCTTCCAATTACTTCTTCTTCTTCTTCTTCTTCTTCTTCTTCTTCTTCTTCTTCTTCTTCTTCTTCTTCTTCTTCTTCTTCTTCTTCTTCTTCTTCTTCTTCTTCTTCTTCTTCTTATTATTATTATTATTATTATTATTATTCTTATTATTCTTATTATTCTTATTCTTATTCTTATTCTTATTCTTATTCTTATTATTATTATTATTATTATTATTATTATTATTATTATTATTATTATTATTAGCTAGGAAGGGGCCATCTTTGCCCTCTTCCTGCCTTCCAGACATTCCAAGCTTCTCTGCCTCTTTGCCTCCTGGGAAGCAGCTCCTCCCACTTGGGACTCCGTTCTACATTCTACCACACTTCATCACTAAATGAATGAACCACAATCTGTGCCAAAAAACTATCTCCCAGAAAGAAAGGATAGTATTTTCTTCCCCTTGTGACAACAGAAACTTTATAATCTTATATATTGCCAAATAGATA
This sequence comes from Bothrops alternatus, assembly GCA_034064705.1. NCBI lineage: Eukaryota > Metazoa > Chordata > Lepidosauria > Squamata > Viperidae > Bothrops > Bothrops alternatus. The sequence continues at coordinate 1,918,871 of JARGCV010000146.1, read as the reverse complement.
ATACAGGGAGTCCTTGACTTATGACCACAATTGCTGTTGCCAAGCAAAACGATTGTTAACTGAATTGTGCCTGATTTTATTAGCTTTTGGTTGTTAAACGAATCACTGTAGAAGTTAAATGGATCATGTGGTCATTAAGAGAATCTAGTTTCCCCATTGACTTAGCTCAGGGGTAGGCATCCTCGGCTCTTTTATGACTCATGGACCTCAACTCCCAGTCAGCGTGGCTGACTCAGGAATTCTGGGAGTTGAAGTCCATGAGTCATAAAAGAGTCAAGGTTGCCTACCCCTGACCTAGCTGCTTGGAAGCCAGCTGGGAAAGTCACAAATGGTAATCAAATGACCCCAGGACAGTGTGACTGTAGTAAATACTCGCTGGTTGCCAGGGTGCTCAAAATTTGATTATATGACTGTAGGGATGCTGCAACCAAAGTTGTAAGTGCAAGGATCATAAGAACATAAGAAGAGCCCTGCTGAATCAGGCCAAAGCCCATCGAGTCCAGCATTCTGTGTCACACAGTGGCCCACCAATTGTACAGGGGGATCTTGAGCAGAAAGAGAAGACAAAACCCTCCCTTTCCCTTGACCCCCAACAATGGTACTCAAGGGAATCCTGCCTGCCTCAACCAACATAGAGGCGGCACATGGACATCCGTTTTAATAACCACCAATACGCTTGGCCTCCATGAAGCCTTGAAGCTGTCAAGGCTGACAGCTGTCACGACCCCTTCTGGAAGTGAATTCCATAAATCAACGACCCTCTTGGTGAAGAAATATTTCCCTTTATTTGTCCTCACTTTCTTAGCTATGAGCTTTAGGGAGTGCCCACTTGTCCAGATCAATTGTAAGTCACTTTTTTTCCAGTTCTGCTGTAACTTGGGATAGTCGCTAAATGAACGGTTGTAAGTTGAGAACTACCTGTAAAAGTTTTAGCATCCCGTTTTTCTTCAATAAAGTTTCTTCAATAAAGTTGTTCATCTCTCAGGAAGGCCATTTACTGGTGATAATTATATTTCAGCGTCTAGTCTTTTGTTAATGTTCTCTGCTTATTGAATTTGGATATCTAATCTACTGTCTACTTATCAACAGGTAATATAGATATAGCATTCTTAATGAATCACACTAAGATACTCTGCATTACAACAATGATTGGAAACTGGCCACACACTGATGCATGCATGCACATAAACACACACAATGATTAAATAATCAGAGACAAAGGAGCTGAGGGGTAGGAAAAAGTGGAAAAAAAATCTACTTTCTCTGGTGCAAATTCCCACGATCAGTAGCACTATTATGGTAAAAATTGAGTAAATTGAGGGGAAGTAGCAAAAAGAGGAAAACAGGGACAGGAAAAGCAGCTATTAACTTGAAGAATAAATAGTATGGCTATTATTAGAACAAGTGAGAACTGATGGTGGTGCGGGGGCTGGGTAGGTTCCTGATGTATATTGAATAATAATATCTCCACCAAACATAGTATATATGCCTCTAGATTTCTCATTATCAAACACAGTTGCTTCCAGTCAAATTGTCAAAAATCTTTTTTATTAGCTTGTCTGTGTTCAAGTTCCACCTTTACTTTGCTATGCCAGTATCTTCATCTGATCCTTGAAATTCCCCACTATTAAAAATACAGCAACACTGAATATCTAATATGCAACAGATGTCTGAAATATTATGTCAGAGAATTAGATAGTAGGACCCTCTTTCATTGTTAGCATATATCTAGTTTGGGTTGATCTGCGACCTTCTTTAGATTGTAGTTTTGATCAATTGATCTGGATCAATCTTCAATTCATAAGCAGATTGCAATGAAGTAACTGTTCCAATAAAGCAGGGGTGTCAAACTCAATTTCATTGAGGGCCGCATCAGCATTGCGGTTGCCCTCGGGGGGCCGGGTGGATGTGGCCAAGGTGGGTGCGGTCTACTGGTGGGCGTGGATGGAGTGGGTGTGGCCTACTGGGTGGGCATGGCCAGCTCTACATCGTTCACGTCAAGGGTGCCTGTGGGGGCCTGGGCAGGAGTGGGACAGATCTGAGGGTCTCTGGCAGAAGGGGGTGAGACCGGGGCAAGCGCCAAGGCATAGTGCATTTCTTCATTCCTCACAAAAGGTGACACCTCCTCAGCATGCACCCAGGAGGCGGGGCTGATGCGGCAGGGGCTGGTTCCTCGCTGTTTCTAGACGGCCTTGTGGAGCTAAAACTGAATGCGTCTCAGCATAGATAACCACCACAAAATTGTACATTGGCTCCCGGCCGGCCTGGGGCAGGGCCAAGGCAACAGGGGCTGTTCCCTCACTGTTTCCAGATGGCTTCGCGGGCCACATGAAACCACTTTGCGGGCCACATCTGGCCCCCGGGCCTTGTGTTTGACATGTTTGCAATAAACATTCACATTCTCTGAAATTTGCAGCATATCTCTCAACACACATATAGAATAACAGCAGCAGCAGCAACAATAACAACAATTTCTCTTCTATTCTGCTGTCTCCAAGACTGGATAGTGGATGTGGCAGTACCTGGAGATAGCAGAATAGAAGAGAAACAAAATATAAAGACCTGCAAATAGAAATAGAGTACAATCCCAAAACAACTGGAGCACCACTTGAACATCATCGGCATTGACAAATTCCCTATCAGTCAATTGCAAAAGGCAGCTCCACTCGGAACAGCTTATATCCTACAACAATATTTATAATAGTATCAAACATCCACATCTGCCTATCTTAGGTCCTTAGAGAGGACGCAATAGGTAAACAAAAATGCCAAATCCAGACTGAATATCTGGCTGACTGTGTGACAAACCAATAATAATATCATTTGAATACCATCAGCATTGACAAAATCCCCATCAGCCAATTGCAAAAGGCAGCTGTACTCGGAATAGCTTGTATCCGGTGATGATAAATACCATCAAATATCCACATCTGCCTATCCCAGGTCCTTGGGAAGAACTCAATAGGTGATTAAAAATGTCAAATTCAGTCTGAACATCTGGCTGACTGTGCAACCAACCATAATAATTATTTTAACTATAAAAACAGAAATGACAACAGTAAAGAAAGCCAGAGTGCATTAAAATAGTCACTCAACGGGCAACATATAAATTAAATAAATAAATAAGAATACGAGGGCAGTTGGAAATAAACCTCCATTTGAGCATGTGCGAGAAATGGGAATAGCGACGCCCATCCTATGGCGCCGTGCACAGTAGTTCAGTAGGCAGTGAGGAGCGGAAGGAGAAGATTGTGTTGCAGTTGACTCGTCCGCTAGATCAATTGAAAATGAATCCTGCCATAGAAAATCCCGCCAGATGTGAAGTGCGTGCAGTAATACGATTCCTCTGTGCGAAAAAAAAACCTTTCGGCAGCTGCGATTCATCAGGGACTGTGTAATGTTTACGGACCAAACGTGATGAGTGAAGGTGTTGTACATCAATGGTGGCGTATGTTTAAAGATGGACGAACTGATGTGCACAGTGAGGCAAGAAGTGGCCACCATTGTAGTCAGCAATGAACTTGTGCAGGAAATGGACAAAAAGGTCCACGAAATCCGTTGATTCATGATATCTGCACTTTCTTTAAACTTTCCCCAAATTTCTCAGACAGTTTTGTACAAGGTAGTGACAGAAAATTTGGGATACCGCAAGTTCTGTGCTCGTTGGGTACCAAAACTCCTTCAATGCGCTTCACAATGCTGTTACAGGGGGGCTTCATACCCAGGCAGGAGATTTTTTTGCAGAAGGAATTTCAAACCTTGTAAGATTTTATGACAAGTGCCTCAATTTGAATGGCGATTATGTTGAAAACTAATGTAGTGTTGTAGTTTTCTAATGTGTATAATAAAAGTTCTATATCTGCGAGTGTCATTGATAACCAAATAGAGCAGCGGTTCTCAACCTTTTCCGGGGCTCGACCCCGGCCCGCACCGCGCATACGCGGCGCAACGGCCCGCATCGCGCATGCGCGGCGCGACGGCCCGCGGCGCGCATGCACGGCGCAACGGCCCGCGTCACGCATGTGCGGCGCGGCGCGACGGCCTACGTCGCGCATGCGCGGCGCGACGGCCCGCATCGCAAAGGGGAAAAAAATGGCGGACCCAAAAAAAAAATGGCCAGCCAAAAAAAAAATTGGCAGACTGCAGTGTTTGGCAACCCCCGTGAAATGGTCGTTCGACCCCAAATGGGGTCGCGACCCACAGGTTGAGAACCGCTGAAATAGAGGTTTATTTCCAAATTGCCCTTGTAATATCAGGAATCAAAACAAGAACTATTTATGTTGGTGTGTTTTTGCTGCGGGCAGTAATTCATTTAGATTGAAACCCACATAAAAATGAGTAATTTGAGATAAACTACATGGACAGCGTGTACAGTTTTGTCTTTAAAAAATGTTGATGCAGAAACATCCCTGTTTTGGGTCAGATGGCATTTCAGTCCTTGACATTGGCCCAAAATTATAGGTGGAGCTGAAGTTACAGGTAATGTCTGTTGTTAAGGAAAAGAATTGTTAAGTGACTTTTGCCTCATTTTAATAATAATAATAATGATGATGATGATGATGTTGGAAGGGACCTTGGAGGTCATCTAGTCCAACCCCCTGCTGAGGTAGGAAACCCTATACCATTTTGGACAAATGGCTGTCCAGTCTCTTCTTACAAACTTCCAGTGTTGGAGCATTCACCGCTTCTGGAGGCAGGTTGTTCCACTAGTTAATTGTTCTAACTGTCAGGAAGTTTCTCCTTAGTTCTAGGTTGCTTCTCTCCTTGATCAGTTTCCACCCGTTGCTTCTTGTCCTGCCTTCAGGCGCTTTGGAGAATAGCTTGACTCCCTCTTCTTTGTGGCAGCCCCTGAGATATTGGAACACTGCTATCATGTCCCCCCTCATCCTTCTCTTCGTTAAACTAGACACACCCAATTCCAGCAACTGTTCCTTATGTGCTTTTTTACAACCTTTCTTTCCACAGTTGTTAAGTGAATCACTGTAGTTGTTAAGTTGGTAAAATGATTGTTAAGTGAATTTGGCTTCCCCCTGACTTCGCTTGTCAGAAGCCTGGAAAAAGTAATCACATGACCCTGGGACATAAATATGAGGCAGTTGCCAAGTGGACGAATTTTAACCAGATGACCATGAGGGTGCTGCAATGGTCATAGGTGTGAAAAACAACCATAGGTCACCTTTTTCAGTGCCATCAATAACTTTGAACAGCCATTAAACAAATGGTTGTAAGCAGGAGTGGGATTCAGCCGGTTCGAACCACTTCGGCAGAACCGGTAGCTAATTTTTTGTTGCCCAGGCCCAGAACGGACTTCCAGAAGTGGCATCCACACAGAGAAACGGTTGTTCATATATTTGACTCCCACCACTGGTTTAAGTCAAAGACTACCAGTATAGAACTAGTCCTGCCCACAAATGCCTAAAATAATTTCATTTCCTGTAATTGTCTTTTAGAAAATGAGGAATATCTCCCTGTTCTTTGCCTTACTGCTTTTGAACGCTTCTCTGCTGCTGTTTTTTTTGTTTTGTTTTGTTTTGTTTTTAGCTCCATCCATAGCAAGTGATGCTGGAAACCTAACTGGTTCTGATTGTACAATATTGAAAGTTACCATAGTGATGAGTAGTGGACACAGCTTCTCCTCCCCCATTCTTTAAATTAAAGAACAGATGCTGAAAAGATTGATCTTGCTGTGACCTCTTTTAAGCTGACATCAACACACTAATTGTTTTCCATTCTTTTCTCCACAGCCTAAGCTTTGTCCTCCTCTTCAGTCTTGGCCCTGTTTTAGATTAAAGAGCCAGTCACAAAAGCGGGGATGCCTTTTGTGATCTGCAGTATGAGACTATTTATCTCAGATCCCCGTTGGTTCCATTGAGCAGTTAATCATAAAAGTCGACCAACAAGGTATAGTGGGGAAATAAATGTCAGTATTTCAAAACCACAGTGGAAGCTGTCCACCAGCCAGTATTGGCCGTGGATACCCAGCCGTTGTTCATAACTTCATAAACTGAAATCATTTAAGAGTGCTCTGTTAATTAGTGGGTTTCGAGTTAGTAATTCTTCGTCTCATCTTTGGATGTAATTCAAAAAAAAGAAAGAAAAGATTTACAGAGGCCCCAACCTTGCATCTTTTTATAAGTCTTTAAAACAGCCATGTCTTTTCCTGGGATCGCCCAGCCATGAGATCCTGGCAGGAAAAAAATGGCTATTTGAGATGTTTGCAAACAGGTGCTAGGTGTTCTTCTTGCAAGTTTTAGGAATCTTCTGTTTAGAATCCAGTCTGAATCACTGAATAGCACAATTACATTGTATTGGGTGTTTGGGATGTTTATCAGGGACATTTATTTATTTTATTTGTCTTTTAAAATAACACCAGCTTTCTTCATCTCGTTCTTCCCTTGGAACTTTTCCTACCCTAACAGAGTCTCAATATTTATTTTTATTTATTGGGTTTCTGTGCCACCCATCTCATTAATATGGAGACTCTGGGCAGTCATCTCTATCTCATTCACACATTCAGATCAGTCCATTGTATTGCAATTGTCAGATAATTAACGTCCAATAGTGAAATAACCAGATGTGAGTTGAGTTTCCTTAGAACCAAGGCATTTTGGAATACTTTTTACTATGTTTTATTTTGATGCGCAGTATTATAGTAATTTGCAGTTTTAAGCCCTGGGTAGGTAACAGCCAAAATAAGAAGGTAAAACCTGGGAAAACATAGACCTGTCATTTGTGACATATTCCTTTTCACAGCAGATTGTCAATTCCAGCTCAGTCCTCTAGCCAGTGAATAGGAGATGATCTTTTATGTATGTGTGTATGTTTGTCTACCTGTGTGTGTCTGTTTTTATCTCTAATAATTATAATAATGCCATCAAGCTGTAATGGAATTAAAACTGTTAAAACAATGGACAGTGAGACTTAATTTACAGCATGAAAAATTATAATGGTGAAAAGCCGGGAGTTACATTATAGCAAGGGACATTAGATTGAACTGTTGTATTGGGATTCGGTCCTGAAAATGGGCCTAAATAGATTGTTAGGATATTGAATTTAGTAGCTGGAACAATAAAGTGTGCAATAGACCAGAGCACACAGTTGTTGTTGACTACTTAGAGAATGCTGACTCATGCATGAGGCAATCTCTGCTATGATTGGTTGCTGCAGGTATAAAGGGGGCGTTTCCCATTTTTCCCGCCTTTTTCTTCTGTGTGTTCTGTATACTGATTAATTTTACCTCATGCTATTCTTGTATTCTTGACTATCTTGTGTTGTTTCTTTCTGGATGATGACTAAGACTGTTATAAGTTGGAATGTTAAATATAGGTAGTCCTCAACTTACAACAATTTGTTTAATGACCATTCAAATTTACAACGGCACTGAAAAAAGTGACTTATAACCATTTTTCACAGTTTCACTCTTTACAGCATCCCCATGATCGTGTGATCAAAATTCAGATGCTTGGCAACTGGTTCATATTTATGACCCGAGGTCATGCGATCCCTTTTTGCAACCTCCCTTTGTTGTGACTGACAAGCAAAGTCAGTGGGGAAGCCAGATTAACTTAACACGACTATATTACTAACTTATCAACTGCAGTGATTCACGTAACAACTGTGGCAAGAAAAGTCGTAAAATGGGGCAAAACCCGCTTAACAGATGTGTCACTTAACCACAGAAATTTTGGGCTCAATTGTGGTCGTAAGTTGAGGACTATCTGTATATTTATGTATATGAAAAAAACCTTTAATATACGTTTGTGTTAGTGTTTCTGGCTCCATCTGGAGAGCTGCTGCGCAATTCCTCATATAGATTTTCTTCAGAAAGACTCAGATTTGAAAAGGCAACCCTGTGTACATGGTGGCTTGCCTTCAGGTTCACTAGAATTTGTTTCCCCTTCCTTCTCAGACAAGTTATTTGATTTTACATCACGGTATGTTCAGGATTTCATGAAAAGGAAGGATCAAGGATAAATTCAGAGGACAATAGCATTTAGTTGCTCTTCCCCTGTAATCCTTTGGAACCGATGTGATTTATAAGGCATTGAATCCTGAGATCCAACCATAATAATTTGCTTCATCTATAGTGCATTATACTAATTTTGCCCATTGTCTCTCATGGTGGGAGAGAGGACTAGGGAAAAGGATTAGAAATGAGGCCCTGTCCTGGGCCAAGCTTAACAATTTAGGGTTTGATTACAGCCAGACAGTCAAAGTGAAGAATAGTTAGGATGTACAGGTAGTCCTTGTCTTACGATCACAACCGAGTCCAAAATTTGCGTTGCTAAGCAAAATGTTTGTTAAATGAGTTTCCCCCCATTTTACGACCTTTCATGCCACAAGTGTTAACTGAATCACTGCACTTACTAAGCTAGTAACATGGTTCTTAAGTGAGTTTGGCTTTCCCATTGACTTTGCTTGTCAGAAGGTCACAAAAGGTGATCACATGACTCCGGGACACTGTCATAAATATGAGTCAGTTGCCAAGAATCTGAATTTTTGGTTACGTGACCATGGGGATGCTGCAGTGGTTATCAGTATGAAAAAGATCATAAGTCACTTTTTTTCAATGCCATTGTAACCTTGAATGGTTGCTAAACAAACTGTTGTATGTTGAGGACTAGCTATGTTAGCTCTGCAAGAGCCTCCAAACAAGAAGGACAACCAGCAGAATTCTTTCTATCTTTATTTTAAGGTTACCCTAGTAGAATTAACAGACTGAAAGTATTTCTGACTTCCTTTCCTTTTATTTTCTGGAAAACTAGGGAAGATCCCTTCTGAAACGCCTTTCCTTTTCTCCTTTCCTTCTATGGTCTGAGATAGTTTTTTTGTCAGTTGTTCAATATGTGGGGTTCTTCCTCCTGTCTCCCATGGTCATTTCCACATACCATTACAGGAAATTAATCCAGATGCTAAAGTCAACACAGTCAAATATATTTTCAAAATTTGAGTTCAGGTAGTCCTTGATTCAGAACAGTCCATTTAGTGACTATTCGTAGGTACAGTGGCATTCAAAAAAGTGACTTATGGCCATTTTTCATACTTATGACCATTATAAAATCCCCATGGTCATGTGATCAAAATTTAGACAGTTGGCAACTAACTCGTATTTACGACAGTTGCAGTGTCCCAGGGTCATGTGATCACCTTTTGCAACCTTCTGACAAGCAAAGTCAACGGGGAGGCCAGATTCACTTAACAACCTTATTGCTAATTTAACAACTCTAGTGATTTACTTAACGACTGTGGCAAGAAAGATCATAAAATGGCACAAAATTTACTTTCTAACTGTCTTATTTAGCAATGGAAATTTTGGGCTCAGTTGTACATTGTAAGTTGAGGACTACCCATATACTCTGGGAACTATTAGAGAAAAGCGGTCTTCACCCTTTTTCTATCAGATTTAACATTCGAAATAAATTGTCGTTCCATCCTCTGGAACACAGCCCTTCCCTCCTGGAGATCCACCTCTCCCTACATTCCATCACAATATTTTTTTTCCTCAGCTTTGCACCCACTTTGCCCCGAAAGATCCTGAGGACCGGCTGTTCCCAGAGAAAATCCATTCTGTTCTCATTTGCTTGCCAGTGGAAAGTTGCTTGTTTCCCAAATAATTTGGGAAAATTGCTGAAATGTAGTCCTAACAGCATATAGTATAAATTCAGCTGTTGCTCAAATCATGGTTCTGAAGGCTGCTATTGGTTTATAAATGAGATGAATTTATGTTGTAATATATTAGAGATTTTTATATGCTTTAAAGTCTCTCTGAAGTGTTTTGGCACAAAAAATCAAGATATGTGTCATCTCTGTCCATCAATCAATCAGCCTAAGGAAGGCTGAAGAAAACATACTTTTTTTTCAATATTTCTTTCTAATTTCAGGATGAAGCCTTGTTAGGTGGGAATATACTGAGAATAATCTTATCCCTAACGCTGGGATGCACGTTTGGTTCTGATTCTCAGGTATGTGGTTTAAATGTAGTTCTTTTCATGTCTATCTTCATTGTATGTTATAAATTCATTCCATGGGTTCAACAAAATTTTACATTCAGTAGCTGGAAATCAGTGTGTAATTTTCATGATCCACTTCTTATAACTTCCTTTCCCTTCCCTTCCCTTCTCCCTCTCTCATAGTCCATCCAGATGTATCCATCTTTAACTGCACAATACTAAAAGAATGAAATGTTCAGTCTGATGTCAAAATGCAAACTCTGTTTTTCTATTTTCATATTTGCATGTTAGTCCTCTAAGAATATGTATAGCTTCATCCTTCAGTGGCCAGATACCATTCACGTGATGGTTTCTAACATGTGTAAGTCTCCATTACTCTTTTAAGCTGCTAGAAGCTTTGAACAATAAAAAGATTTTATTTTATAAGGTTTTATTATAACTAGATTTTTAAAAACTGTGTTAGAAGCCATCACATGAATGGTATCTGGCCATTGAAGGATGAACAACATCCTTAGTTGTTACATGTATGCATGATAAATGTACAAGGAACTTTGTAAAAGTTGAGGACTAAATGCTCTTATAATTTGCTTGTTTGAGTAAAGCAGTGGCTGTAGAAAGCACGGGCAATCACAAAACACAGCTTTGGAAGGCATGTTGGTGAAGCGTTCCCTACCATTAGCCTTTCAAGATGCTGAACATTCTGCTTTTTGTTTCTGGACATATAGGCACATATTTTACATTTGGCTGTATTGACCAAGAGATGTCTGCAGAATTCAATGATTTTGTCATAATGGCCAAATGAGTGTTACAACATTGAGACACAAGCTCTGCACTCTTTGTTTAATCATTTGCCCTCCTTAAAATTCCTCCATATCCACCCACCACATTTCTTCTCTAAGAAGAATTAAAAGGAAAAAGAGAGGCAGAAGTGATCTCAATAATAACAAAGAGCAGTTGCTTTTCGTAATTTTATTGCCATTTTTCAAAGTTCACTTCATGATCAGCCAGTGAAGGAAACTCAATGGACACCAAATGGGGTTTCTGCCTACCTCATAATGTTTACTCATTCTTAAAAGGCGATTTGGTGCTACTTGAACATTGACCAACCAGATGTTATTGGTAAGAAGATAATCAGCATAACCCAATAATGAAACTAACAAGTCCATAATAACTTTGTCTCCATTTAGCACATTACTGATTCAATATAAGCAGAATGTGTGAACATCTGTGGAACTGCTGGACAGGTCTTCTTAAATATTCTTCTAAATATGTTAGCATGAGCTCTTATCACCCATCTATGTTTCTGAGACTCGTTTGTCAGATACTTCATTTCATTACATCACAATCTGTCTGGACAACCTTGTCATTGCAATTTCCACACCCAAGCAATTTCTTTGTTCCCTCTGACGATGAAATTTTATCTCTGTGGTCACCCGGCTTAGGTTAATAGCCTGGAACAAACCTCATTTAAAATCTTTTACGTAATGAGAAGGAACACGAAAAAGACAGGGGAAAGGAGTTGGTGGTTGATATGGGATCTCACAAATTCATATGAGCTCTTGGATAGGTTCATGGCTCTTTAACAAGCAGTGGGTTGGCTTGTCAGATTTTGTGTTAAGATTGACCACTGAAAAAGTAGGGTGAGCAGTTGTTGCTACACTATTACACCAATAATTGGTGCCACATGACCAGCTGCATTTATTTCATCTGCTATTTTTTTTCCTTTTAAACAAATTGTGTTGTCATTATTTTTCTGACCAATAATACATAACTTAAGAAGAGAGGCAGTAAATATTTAGCCCTGTGTTTTTAAATCGCATTTAAATGGAATCAGCCTAGTCAACAGTCCAGCTTTGACGAAATTAGCTGAATTGGAAGCATCAAATGAAAAGGCAAATTTCTCTCATTCTGTTGATTTTTGTTAGAAATAGCCTCCATTGGAATTTAATAAATTTAATAGGCCAGATGGACGGAATGGCTGAATAGCTGCACATAGAGTCATAAGTTAGGCAGTCTTTAATTTGACAAATTGCGTTGTGTTAAATGAAAATAGATAGGAGATATGTTGTAGCTGGGCCTTCAAATCAGTCTTGACTCCTGGCAATTTCCTGGACAAGTCCATGCAGCTTTCTTGGCAACATTTTTGGAATGGTTTGTTATTGCCTTCATCACAGAGTTGAGAGAGAGGGAAACCTGGCTTTGTACTGAAGGCAGAATTATAACTCACAATCTCCTGGTTTCTTGCCTAGTGCCTTTAAGCACTGCGTCAAGCTGACTCTGAATTAGGAGATATAAGACTTAAAATTCAGGGCAGTTACTAAGAATTCCATGTGATCATCTTTGTGCAATAAAATCTTATTAATTCATAAACAAAACTGAGCAAGGACAACACAAAGGATGGTTGGTGAGCTCTAGGCAGCTTCCTCAAGAGGAATGGGGCAATTTATCATAGGATAACTCAGTGTGAGATAACTATACTATTAATAATAATAATAATAATAATATTAATAATACCAATAATATTACTAATACTATTAAGAAAGGAATAGGTCTAAAGTACAATTATCTCACATTAAGTTGTCCTTTGGGTGACAAATGGTCCCACGGTGAATTGGCAATGGCAAGTAGCCATGCCAAGTTGGCGGTGACAAGTTGCTGTGGTGAGTTGGCGGTTGTGAATTGGCCACAGCAAGGTGGGCATAGCAAGTTGGCTGCAATGAGTTGTCCTAGATCCTCCTCAAGTGCCTATGACATGTGGAATTCCAAACTTCACCTTAGTGATCAAATGTTGATTTGAAGTATTATTTTTTTCTTCTTTTTTCAGATTAAATAAAGGCTAAAAGAGATCTCTTAACTTTCTCAGGAGCAGACGTTCTTCATGTGTTGTTAATCTGTGATAATTTATTCCCACATGCTAAGATCTTCAAGTGACCCATTGGTCATCTTAGACTTTGTCCACTCCTTCGTAGCAGTAAAAGTTAAAATCCTGGCTATATTTTAAGAGTTCTAGTCTGGATTTTCTAACATTGTATAATTTATTCTCCTGCTAAGTGTCAGTTTTGTAACTTTGCATGATATGTATCAGTTATGCTGCCTAAAGCGATATATCAGCTGTTCTAAAACCATATGACACTTTTCTTTTTCTCTGTTTAATCCCCAATCTGTATCACATGAACTCTTCATAGCTGTAAAGAAGAAAAGGGATCAGAAAGATAGAAAATCAAAATGTGTCTCATAACATTCCAAATATTACAAAGACATAGGACCATTTTTATGTTTATGTGCATTTGTATTCATAAATGGACTATATCATAGATTTTCATCACATACTTTTTTGCTGTTATCTGAAAAGTGAAGGCCTGGAAACATAATAATAATAATAACTTTATTGTCATTGTGTGTGTATACGCAGTATACACATACAATGAAATTTACATGACACCCAAAGACCAGGTCCCACACATAATCCCCAAACACACTCCCACCCACCACAATTCCCCATCCCCAAACCACACAGCATCCACCCAACAGACCAAGTAGTACTATCCAACAGTTCACTGATGGTGGCCCTTTAGTTCATTATTAAGTGCAATTATAGCTCTGGGATAAAAGCTATTCAGAAAACGGGTGGTCCGAGTTTTAAATGTTCTATATCTTCTACCAGAAGACAACAGTCCAAAAAGATGGTAAGCAGGATGGGAAGAATCTCTGAGAATGTTACGCAACTTCCTGAAACAACGAGATTCGAAGATGTTGTCCAGGGCTGGTAGCTAGAGTCCAATAATATTCTGGGCAATTTTAATAATTCTCTGTAGAGCTTTTTTGTCCGCTACAAAGCTGCTCCCATACCATGCAAGAATGCCGTATGTCAGGACACTCTCAATGGTGCTGTGATAGTAGGACAGAAGTAGATGTTGAGATAGATTTATCTTCCTGAGCATTCTCAAGAAGTACAGCCTCTTCTGTACCTTCTTCACAAGCATGTTAACGTTCATAGACCATGAGAGGTCCTCCGAGATAATTCCCCAACATGTGAAACATTTTCCACAAAATTCTTGGCTGTACTAAAAGAGGATGGTGGCACAGTGGTTAGAATGCAGTATTGCATTCTGCCAGCTGCCTGCAGTTCGACAGTTCGATTCTCATGAGATCAAGATGGACTCAGCCTTCCATCCTTCGAGGTCGGTAAAATGAGGACCCAGATTGTTGGGGGGCAATATGCTGACTCTGTAAACATCTTAGAGAGGGCTGTAAAGCAGTGTGAAGCAGTATATAAATCTAAGTGCTATTGCTATTGCTATTAGCAAGACCATAAACCAAATGGCACTCCTTTTGGTGGTACTTACTCAAGATGTATTGATCCATTTTTTTCATATATATTTCCTCCTGAGGAAACTGAAGTAGTATGGAGTATTTTTTTGGGGTGGGGGAATGGGTTTGGATGAGATAAATATAGAAAGAGAAAATACTTGATTAAGTGATGGCATGCTGGCTGAGAAGTCCACAAATCTTTGCTAATCTTTGTAGTGTAACAGCTGGAGACATACCACCCAAAGTTGAACAAAAGTCCTCCTGGAAATGTTCTCCATCTGCAAATCCAGCAGTAGCTGTGAGCCAAGGAGGCCTTTGGATGACTTGTCCCATGGCAAATGGTCCCATGGCGAGTTGGCAATGGCAAGTAGCCATGCCGAGTTGGCGGTGACAAGTTGCTGTGATGAGTTGGTGGTTGTGAATTGGCCACAGCAAGGTGGACATAGCAAGTTGGCTGCAATGAGTTGTCCTAGACCCTCCTCAAGTGCCTATGACATGTGGAATTCCAAACTTCACCTTAGTGATCAAATGTTGATTTGAAGTATTATTTTTTTCTTCTTTTTTCAGATTAAATAAAGGCTAAAAGAGATCTGTTAACCTTCTCGGGTGCAGATGTTCTTCATGTGTTGTTAATCTGTGATAATTTATTCCCACATGCTAAGATCTTCAAGTGACCCATTGGTCATCTTAGACTTTGTCCACTCCTTCGTAGCAGTAAAAGTTAAAATCCTGGCTATATTTTAAGAGTTCTAGTCTGGATTTTCTAACATTGTATAATTTATTCTCCTGCTAAATGTCAGTTTTGTAACTTTGCATGATATGTATCAGTTATGCTGCCTAAAGCGATATATCAGCTGTTCTAAAACCATATGACACTTTTCTTTTTCTCTGTTTAATCCCCAATCTGTATCACATGAACTCTTCATGGCTGTAAAGAAGAAAAGGGATCAGAAAGATAGAAAATCAAAATGTGTCTCATAACATTCCAAAATATTACAAAGACGTAGGACCAGTTTTATGTCTATGTGCATTTGCATTCATAAATGGACTATATCATAGATTTTCATCACGTACGCTTTTGCTGTTATCTGAAAAGTGAAGGCCTGGAAACATAATTCCCCAACATGTGAAAAATTTTCCACAAAATTCTTGGCTGTACTAAAAGAGGATGGTGGCACAGTGGTTAGAATGCAGTATTGCATTCTGCCAGCTGCCTGCAGTTCGACAGTTCGATCCTGACCAGATCAAGATGGACTCAGCCTTCCATCCTTCCGAGGTCGGTAAAATGAGGACCCAGATTGTTGGGGGGCAATATGCTGACTCTGTAAACATCTTAGAGAGGGCTCTAAAGCAGTGTGAAGCAGTATATAAATCTAAGTGCTATTGCTATTGCTATTAGCAAGACCATAAACCAAATGGCACTCCTTTTGGTGGTACTTACTCAAGATGTATTGATCCATTTTTTTCATATATATTTCCTCCTGAGGAAACCGAAGTAGTATGGAGTACTTTTTGGGGGTGGGGGAATGGGTTTGGATGAGATAAATATAGAAAGAGAACAGACTTGATCAAGTGATGGCATGCTGTGAGCCAAGGAGGCCCTCTAAATCATGGACCTATTCTTACCCTCTGAAGTATTTCTTTCCCCTTTGAAAAATAATGCTGGAATTCAGAGAAAGCACAACTTTTATTTTGCCTGAATTGAATGTTAGCCTATTTCATCCCCTTCAGAGCTCAGCAGTTTCCAGACACCACGACAAAGCCAGGAGAAAGATGCTAATATACTATCAAGTAACAGCTTTCCTTCAGAAGCTGTGGGTGCTTCATCACTAGAGGTTTTGAAGAAGAGACTGGACAGCCACTTGTCTCAAATTGTATAAGGTCTGCTGCTTGATCAGGGGGTTGGGCTAGAAGACCTTCAAGGTCCCTTCCAGCTCTATTTTGATTGATCTGCATATCAGTAATACTTCACCCTGAATCAACAGGTGATCTCTCCCGGTACTTCTATATAAAAGCTAAACTAAAAGTGGGAGAGGACATTTCATCTGACATTTTTATTCCAGAATATATTCATGTGATTGACTGGCTACTCTTTATGTACTGTGTTTCTCAGCTTGAGCTTTTGATTTATTGCTGATAGTCCAAAGGATTTATTATTATTTTGCTTATGTCTCATTGTTGCTTGTTTGTATATTCCCTCCAATTGAAAAGGTAAGATGGAAATCTTAACTGAAATAGCTGGTGAACGGTGGTTTTCAGAAGCATCAGGACAGATTTTTTTTTTTGAAATAAATTTGTAGGCTGTTTTAACAAAATGGACTTCCTTTAACTAGGTATGCAATTGCTGAGCAGTTATGCAAAAAGCACCCTGATTTTTATGGGCTGTCAATAATAGTATGTTCATTATACTTGAGACTTGGATTGGACTATGCATGACTAAGAGCTAGCAATGACACCGTTGAAATACTGTACAAGGAAACACCGTAGTAAATGCAAATATGACATGTATAAACATATTTCAGACAGGTTTAGCAGGTCTGGTTGCTTCTAGGTGTGATACTGTGTTAGACTTCCAATTTCCATAAATCCTATCTCTGGGTACCAGAAAGGCTGATCAGATTTTTAACTGATAAAAACAGTTGTTCAGAACAGAGCTGTTATTTACAATAGGTTTGCAAATCTGTTTACTGTAGATCTGGACAATGAAATAAAGGTTGTCCCAAATAAAGTCAATGAAATTTCCCCGCAATTCCATTTTAGGGTAGAAGTCTTATCCTTTATACTATATTCTTTATATTTTTCACTTTTCATGCAGCTGTTCTATCTACTAATGAGTTACCTAAAAATTTATACTTGCGCAATATTGTATCAACATTAAAATCTGCCCAAGCAGAGGGAAATATGTTCACAAACAACATGGTGACAATGCCATCATTCCCCCCCCCATTTTTTTTAAACTAAGCATCAGCTTTCTAGGTCTACTGCATTAATTAAATCTATAATGTTCAAGTCAAACAGATTGAATGACCCACTTAAGAAAAAGTTTAACTACTTTTTACTTTTCAATTTCGGACACACAGTATAAAGACAGTCTGGTTACTGGAACAATAGATGTTTTGTTTATATGTTGTGAGCTGCCCAGAGTAGATTGGAGTTGGGTAGCATCTGAGACAAATAAATAAACGAATCTGGAAGATTTCTGTCCCATGGAGAAGATTCAGTAGGCTGAATTATATCATCAAATGTTAAAATACTTCCATTCTCACTAGTGAAATGAGGCTTCACAGCTGAATAAAAGGAAAACTCTGAAAGTGGACCTACATACCTGTTTTCCTGAATGAAGCTGCTCCTACTTTTTATATGGGCTACCACTCTGCAGATCTAGTATCCGAATCAGATTTTTGCTTCATATCCTGGAACGGGTGACCAGGGTGTAGACCAATTTTCATGTTCTGCTCCATTTCTTAAAGCTAAACGATAAAACTCATCATGATGCTTGTAAAAACCTCAGCTGGGATTTGAGACACAATTTCCCTGCTTTCTATAGCGTAATGTCACACAGTGCAAGGGGCCAAGTGGGCTTCGTTCTTAATGCGAGACGTTGCGATTGACCAGAACCATGGAGTCATGGAGAAAGCTCTTGAGACCTTTCAGGTTAATTATCTGCTCGATGCAGGAATTCAGTTTAAAACAGACAGTCAGTAATCCAGGGTTTGTTTGAAGACATCCAACAAATTTCAACAAGAGTCCACCACCATCCTTGAATCTCGGTTCCCCTCAGTTCCAGTCAAACATCTCTTATCAGTAAGAATGTTTTCATATTTTAGAACAGCGGTTCTCAACCTGTGGGTCGCGACCCCATTTGGGGTCGAACGACCATTTCACGGGGGTCGCCAAACACCGCAGCCGGCCATTTTTTTTGGGTCGGCCATTTTTTTTGGTCCGCCATTTTTTCCCCCCTTTGCGATGCGGGCCCACCATTTTTTTTTTGGTCGGCCATTTTTTTTTTGGCCGGTCATTTTTTTTGGTCCGCCATTTTTTTCCCCTTTGCAATGCGGGCCGTCGCACCGCGCATGCGTGATGCGGGCCCGCCATTTTTTTTTGTTGGCCATTTTTTTTTTGGTCGGCCATTTTTTTAAATTTTTTTTGGGGTCTGCCATTTTTTTACCCCTTGCGATGCGGGCCGCCGCGCATGCGCAATGCGGGCCCGCCATTTTTTGGAGGGGTTGGCCATTTTTTTTTTGGTCTGCCATTTTTTTCCCCTTTGTGATGCGGGCCGTCGCGCCGTGCATGCGCGATGCGGGCCGGGGTCGAGCCCCGGAAAAGGTTGAGAACCGCTGTTTTAGAACAACATTTCTCTTTATTTAGCTTCTTGCATTCTGGAAGGATGGAGATGATGGCCATCTTCTGTGTGACTTGAAAAATGCTATCATATATTCTCCTAGTGTTCTTTTCTGAGAGCTAGCTCTATTTTATTTATTATAAATAAATTTATATGCTGCCCATCTCACATCAAGGGATTTTAGGTGGCATAAAACAACTTTTTTTAAAAAAACACCCCACAATATAAAACATTTAAACTTTCAATCAATATTAACATTAAAATGAACAAAAATAGCTAAGGAAGGAATCAATATACAACAGGGTGGGAATAGAGTCTTCTCTTAATCCACTGATCACTTCCAGACTGGGATGCCCCCGTTGGGACCCCAGATCAATTGCAGAGCCTGGTTTTCAATTCCTTCTGGAAGGCCAAGATGGTGAGGGCTTATCTTATCTCAAGGGGCATGATATTCCAGAGGGCAGGAGCCATGGTTGAGAAGGCTCTTCTGGACCCCACCAGCTAGAATTCCTTGACCAACAGGGTCCTCAGCATGCCTTTCTGCTGGTGCTGGTAGGGTGGGTCAATCCCATTGAGGTGAGACAGTTCCTCAGTTCCTGGACTCATGCCATAAAAGGCTTTAAAAATGGTAACCAACACTTCTAGGCGGCTCCCTCAATCCTATTCTATGAAACTTAGTTGATATAATGGCCATTCATGGTTCAGAACAAAAGTGGACCACCTTAAGGGTCTGAAACCATACCTTCTTTGTGATTGGGAGGACATGAAGCAGCAATGGAACACAATCAAGTAAGATGTGGTTTTCTAGTCTTCCTTCCTTCCTTCCTTCCATTCATTCATTCATTTATTTATTTTCCTACACTTATATGTCACTGACTCTGAGCACCTTACAATCCTACTATGCATATACAAGATTAAAATAACTAAGAAGTAGAATCAGGGTACTAACAACCATTACATCAACCAATTTAATACAATGTTAGCAAAATATTCCTGTGCCGAGGATTCATAAAAAAACCAAACCTACATTGTCAACACACAGGAAGAATTTCTCCCAATTTATCACCCCTTCAAATAGCAGGTTTTGATTGCTTTCTTTTTTTTTCTTTTTTTTTTTATAAAAATTCTTTTATTAAAACAATTAACATTGAACATAAAAACATATTATGCAGCAATCATCATGACACCTGGTATACAATACTAAGTATTGGTCTTTGAAAACGTCTGAGTTAGTAAGCCTTTTTCCCCACTCCTCGTGTCTAGCCTCAACTATACTCCTGTTACATTTTATTTTGATTGGTGTTTCCCCTATCCGTTTCAATATTAATGTGATCAACATTAAACATAAGATCCTATTGCTAAGCGATCATCTTAGAACATAGCATACAACATTAGGTATTAATCTTTGTAAACATCTGTTTTAGTAAACGTTCTTCCCTCCTCCCTTACATCT
Organism: Bothrops alternatus; assembly: GCA_034064705.1. Lineage (NCBI taxonomy): Eukaryota > Metazoa > Chordata > Lepidosauria > Squamata > Viperidae > Bothrops > Bothrops alternatus. The sequence goes on along the minus strand of JARGCV010000146.1, from coordinate 1,898,815 downwards.
TCAAGTATACTCCGAATACATTTTGTTTGATTGGTGTTTCTCCTATATATGGTCTATCTACTGTATCTAGTCTATCGCATATTGTGCGTTTGCGCTTCTGAGTTGACTTCATCCCATTACTAGTGCAATCTTTTATGGTCCCCAACCCGAGAACCTGAGGTAAAAGTTTCATATCCTGAGGTAGAGATTCAGTCTACTTTAACAATATTAAAGCAAACAACGTTAGTCATAAGGTTATGTTAAGAGGCATTAGTTATAGAACATATACATTCAACGTTGGGTGTTAGTTTTTGTAAACATCTGATTTGTTAGCCCTTCATCCCTCCTCCCATCGATCCTTAGCTGAACGCCAGCTGCATTCTGTTTGATTGGTGTCTCTCTTGGATATAGTCTATCCACTGTTTCCAGTCAGTCACAAATTGTTCATTGGAGCGGTTTTTCAAGTATGCTGATATTTTTGCCATTTCCGCCAAATTTGTTACTTTCACAGTCCATTCTTCAATAGGCGGTATTTCCGGATTCTTCCAGTACTGTCCCACCAACAATCTTGCTGCTGTAATTAAGTTCAAAAATAAATTTGTCTCTGAGGTAGTGAAATCCTTTGTGATCCCTAACAGAAAAGCCTGAGGTAGAAATTCTATACGCTTTTTGAAAATAGTTTGGAGTGTCCACCATATCTTCCTCCAGAATGCTTTGATTTTTCTGCATGCCCACCATATATGAACTAGAATTGTCGGGCAAGTCAAATCTCTTTCAGGTTCAAAGAAGTTTTGTTTTGTGTGCTAAAAAGAATGTGTTTCTTGTTTTTTTGTTTTTAAATGGCAATTATTTACAGTGGTTTACTCAGTGATACCATTTTCTGCAAAAACTTGGCTGGACATTAGGCTTTCATTTAAAAAAATAATAAAATTTGCTGCCAAATGTCAACATTGCAGTTCTTAGGGGCTCTGACGTCTGCCGCAAGCAGTACAAGGGCCACGTGAACCTCAGTCTTCTCAGCACTGAACTCAGCAATTCCATTTCTGGTAAAAAAATAATAATAATCAGGTGGTGAAGGACTTGAAGAATGATTGTGTAAGAGCACTAGGGAGAAGGAATGTTCTTGCTCAGCAACCATTTAATGCACATGTGGTATCCTATTGTAGTAAAGTACAGCACAACTGCTCCAGAAGGTAGATAAAAATATATGGCAGTGTGCAAGAAATGTATGCAAAACCAGTCCAAAGGAATTTCTAATTTCAATCATTTGCCAAGGCAGTTATCTCATGAATGGTTTTCCTGATCTGTTTTTTTTAATTAAAAACCAAGTCCTTTGCCCTTATCTACACCATTTATTTCTTTTTATTTGTTTATTAGACTTTTATCTCACATTTATTACTTTATGGTATGTACCCAATACTCCTTCATCCTCCTATTTTCCTCATAACAACCATCCCCTGAGGTGAATTGGGTTGAAAGAGAGTAACTGGCCCAAATTCACCCAGCCAGCTTTCATGTCTAAAGTGGGACTAGCACTCACTGTCTCCTGGTGATTGGCCCAAAGTCATGAAGCGTGCTTTCATACCTATGGGGGGACTAGAACTCACAGTCTCCTGGTTTCTAGCCTGGTACTTTAACCACTAGACCAAACTGGCTCTAGTTTGCTAAACTCCTTCCTTCTTTCTCCCCTCTCACCTTTTCCTACATCCAACTGTATAGGTCAGTGATGGCGAACCTTTTAGAGACCGAGTGCCCAAATTGCAACCCAAAACCCACTTATGCATCATCGGGTGCCGGGTGGGTGTGGCCCATTGGCTGGGCGTGGCTGCAGTGGTAACGGCAGACTGGGTGGGACTAAAAAGTTCAATCAATCAATTTCAACTTTGCAAGATCTTTTCTTTTCCCGCGAGAAGTTGAAATTGACTAATTGATTGTACCCTTTTTTTTTTTGCACATGGCGGCGGAGGCCTAAAGCGAAAAGGTTTTATAAAACCCAGGGGAAGGCCTAGGACTGGGGCGACTGCACGGGTGCCCACAGAGAGGGCTCTGAGTGCCACCTCTGGCACCCGTGCCATAGGTTCGCCACCACTGCTATAGAAAGATGGGGTGGTGGGTGGTGGGATGGGCTGTAGAAATTTTCAAATGGTCATTTTGAGAAAAGCCAGCTTTGGCTAACTTGATTGTGTCTTAAAATGATATTCCTTTTTACTGATAGCTGTCCTTGCTAATATCTCTTAGGTGACTCAAAAGCTTACACCACAGCAAAGAGGTCCACCCATTATTGTTTGAAGAGAAAGCGAGAAAAATATATTTTCTAACAATGTTAATATGCACCGATCATAACCTCCATTTTGATTGTCCCTGATTTCTCTCTCTCTCTCTCTCTCTCTCTCTCTCTCTCTCTCTCTCTCTCTCTCTCTCTCTCTCTCTCTCTCTCTCTCTCTCTCTCTCTCTCTGTGTGTGTGTGTGTGTGTGTGTGTTTAGTTGGTCACGCACATGCAATTTCTTGTATTCTATATGGTTGTTTTTTTCCCTTCCTTTCCTGTGCCTAGCTTTTAAATAACTAAATTCAGGAAGTGGAGGCTGAAAGGCTGCTTTGTTGAAGGCCAAGCAACATTTCAATCATTGTAGTGGTGGGAAAATCTATCTGGGTTTGTTCGTTCTTCTTCTTCTTTTTCCCTCCCTCCCCCCTTCTTAAAGAGAGAATTGGCAAACCAGAAAGAATAGTCTTTGTCATGTGCAAATATGGTGCCCATAAATGGTGCTGGAGACTTCCCCCTCCCTGCCAATTGTCCCATGACTTTGCCAGAAGAGAAAAGCTATAAGAGAAAAAAAAAAGAGAAAAAGAAAGAAAGAAAGAAGGAAAGAAAGGCGCACTTGATAGAGTTGTGAAGAATGTTTGAATGGCTATTGGGTGTCGTGCATTGTCTTGAAGTGACCTCAATTCGGTACAGTAGAAACCCTGGAAAGTGCTATCTGAAGTCACAATACTGCTATTCTCTGCCATTTAGCAAAAGAGATTAGTTAAAAGGGTGACGTTTCATGCAGAGAGTTCCAAGTATTTCTTGAAACAAAAGGAGCCTGAAATGTTTTTGAAGTTATTTTTAATTGAGTTGAACTAATTTAATAAAGGGCCCAAGGAAGGAAGGAGGGGGGGGGAATCAAGGATTGTGATTGTTTTATAATTCCTCACAGATGGAATGGACATTTATAGCACATTTCTTTGGTCTCGGAGAGAACAGTAGTCCCATTTACAGTTACTGTTCGCAATTTAAGCTCGCTCCGAAATGAAGTCTTTTCAAGAAGCTGACAGCTTATAAATAAATCTGTCTGATAAAATTCAGCATAAACTGCATCTGTGGTTGGTTTGCCAAAATTAATTCGACATTTAATTAGAAATCGCAGTCAAACATATTTAATAAAAAGAAAAACAGCCTTGGATAGTAAATCAAATGGAATCAGGTTTTCAGCAGACATCGGACTTTCTTCTTTTTTTAAAGAAAAAAGGTAAACAAAACAATAAAGTAGAAAAATGAAGCGGTAGCCTAACCTCTGTGATCCATAAATCTATAAGGGTTGAAGCAGAAAGAATTTGAAGGGAGCTGATGCGATTATTGGAGAGAAGTGGTTAATTAATTGGCTTCAAATTCCCAGTGGAAAGTATTGTGTGACAATTATTTTTTTTGTTGATTCTGTAATTAGGATTTTCATTGGTGGTGTTGGAAATTTGTTGTAAACACTGACATAAATCAATATGTTTTTTTATTAGCAGAGTGGCAGAGTTCAGAGCTAGAACTGTGCTTGCAGTACTTTGCATACTTTGGACAGGTTAAGGCCACAAAATGTTGATTTCTATCCACTGGCAGGATGATTTCAACAGTTAGCAAAACTGTGAGTCTGCAAGAGAGCAAATGTGGCATGGTCCTATTAGGAATGAATTAGCAAGAGAGATTCTGGTGGGAGAACCCCATCTGCAGCCATTCTCAAGTCCTGCTTGCATATTGTAAGATCTGAAAAAAAGATCCTTGGTGATCTCTGAACTTGATTTTTTTTTAACAGACGTTTCATTACCTAACTAGGTAAAATTATCAGTGCTAGCAAGGAGTGGGATGTGCTCTCTATTTATATACAAATGGATAGCCCTGTCAGTGTTGGGGGGAGTATTCCTAGTGGATCTAGCACTGATGATATTACCTAGTTAGGTAATGAAACATCTGCAAAAAAAACCCCCACCAAGCTCAAAGACTACCAAGAACCCTACAAGTTCTTTCTAAAAAGAAGATTAAAAACCCAAAAAGGTTAGGGTAGGCAACATAAGACCTATGGCCCAAAACATATCCTGCACAGCACATCTGATGACTAGTAAAATCAATGATCTATGACCTTCCTGGTCTTTTAAACAAATATTTATTTTAAAAACAAACAAACAAAGAATGTACATTTTATTAAGCAGTGCTCCTATTTTGTATTTCCACCTCAAGAATACCTTTGAGTCCAAATGAGATGGCAGAGTATTCTTAGAAACTATTTTACCTTTACAGAAATGGGTATTCCCTAACAGCTGCCATTTTGTGACTGTACTTGCTGCATACCTTTGATATTCCAGTTGTGTTTCTGGACCAAAATGTTTCCTATTCTGGAAAAAATGCTAATTTGGTACTTACTAAAAGATAAAGAGACAGCCATTTGTTGCAGCTGCTGTTTCTCCACACTTGACTGTAAGCAATACATTACTAAAAATTAAAATCTATTTCAAACTAAATACAGAAAATTAGCAAAAACAAAAAAACCTTAACAACTCCTTTGGCAACACTGGGGCTAGGATATATAATTAGGTCATGAATGGGTTGTCTATCAACCCATAGTATACCCTACACCTAAAGCATGATAACATAACAAAAATAAGAACATGTCATATTGGACTGTATGTTTTAGGTAACTGCAATTTCCCAATGAAATCTAAATTTTACATAATTAGAATTCTGTCTTTAATAGTAATGTATTTAATTATTGGATTTATGTCCTGCCATTCCTTTAGGAGTTGTCAGCACCTGCTAGGAGTTAGATGAGAGTCAACAGAATTCAAGGGAGGTTGGTCTTAGTTCACTTGTGGCTATGTAGGGATTCTAGGTTGACCCCTCTTTTAACTCCACCGCCAGGTTCTGCCACTCTTTCTCCTACAGGAATTGAGGTGGCATATCTTCTACGTTCTCACCGTTTCTCACAATTCTGCAAGGCAGGTTGGGATAAGACAGTGGTGGCGAACCTATGGCATGCGTGTCAGAGGAGGCACTCAGAGCCTTCTCTGTGGGCACATGCGCCGTCACCCCAGCTCCACCTCCCCCCACAGCCCCCTCCTCACCTGCAGCCCCCCTGGAGGAGAGTCACCCCCGGGCGTGGCCGGCACGGAGCAGCACAGTCAAGGACATGGCAGCAGGGCAGCAGGGACAAGACTTCACCCTTGTACCCCATAGCATGCAGATGGTGCTGCAGGGTGCGGGCGGAGAGCGTGGCTGCCATGGCGCTGAAGGGCTGTCTGGGCAATCTGCTGCGGCGGGCCATGGAGGTGGTGCATGGCCCTGCAGGCAGGAGGGGAAGGGGCAGGGAGGGGTGGAGCAGGGAGGGCAAGAGGCGGAGTGGGGGCCGGGTTTTGGGCACTCAGTCTCTAAAAGATTTGCCATCACTGGGATAAGAGATAGAGAAAGAATGGTCCAAAATCACTCCATGAGATTCTAGGGTTGAGGGTGCATTTGAACTTGGTTGCTATGTTCTTAAGCAACATCTTAATGGATTTCAAAGACTTACTAAGTTCTTTGAAGGACCACATATGGATGAGTCAATAGAGGAAATGGATGTAATTGAAAAGATCTATGTTTAGAACAAAGCCCACATTATAAACCCTGCATCATTTTTACATTTTGATAAATTGATTTCTCTCCCTTCTGTCTCCAGGATAAGATCCAAGAACGATTGTTACCTATGGCAAGGGAGAAAAAAGTGCCCTACCAAATTGTATTTCCTTCCCAGTGAGTAATTATTTGAACCCAGAATAGGACATTAGAGTAGCAGTAATTTCTGAGCAGAGGTTAGCAACCTGTAAGCTGCCTGCTCTAGGATACTTGATCTGAAATTCAGCATAAAATCACCAAGTAACAGCCACACAATTTCCTGTTAATAGGGTGGGCTTCTACTAAGTGATGGGGTGAGCTCCTATTCTTACCCCAGCTCCTGCCAAACTAGTAGTTTGAACACGTGCAAATGCAAGCAAATAAATAGATACCCACTTTGTGGGAATATAAGAGTGTTCCGTGCACTTCAGCATATAGTAATTCTGGCCACATGACCACAGAAGTATCTTTGGACAATGCTGGCTCCATTGGCTAAGAAACACAGATGACCAACCACCTGCTAGGTTGGACCCAACTGGGCAGAGACACCTTTATCTTTACCTTTTCTGATGAAAAACATTGAAAAGGAGGAGAGAATGGCCTAGATCTGCTCCATTCGTGATGTTCCAACAGCAGAGTCCTGCTCATGGTGACTTTGCCATGCAATCTGCATGAGAACCAATTTGGTCTAATAGTTAAGGCACCAGGCTAGAAAGCAGGAGGAGACTGTGAGTTCTAGTCTAGGTGACTTTGGGGCAATCACCAGGAGATGGTGAGTTCTAGTCCTGCTTTAACATGAAAGCCAGACAGGTGACTTTGGGCCAATCACCAGGAGATTGGAAGTTACATTTCTTCCTTAGGCATGGAAGCTGACTGGGTTACTTTGGGATAGTCACTCTCTCTCAGCCCAATCCACGTGACAGTGTTCCTGTTGTGGAGAAAATAGGAAGAAGAAGGAGCATTAGGTTGTTTGCTGCCTTGAGTTATTTATAAAAATAACAGTCAGATTTTGTAAAAAAAAAACAAACCTCTAAATCTATCTTATTATATAAATAAAAATGTAAATGTTTGTTTGTTCAAAATCTTAAATCTCCTAAAGTTCTTCACCGATTGCTTTGAAATTTTGACACAACGTTGCATTCGAATACGCGCGTGTTTTTATATACCTATATTATATAGATGTCACACCTGTGACAGGTAAAAACATGCTTTTTGTGAAAAACAGCACCATCTGTTGGACGTAAAAGCAACACACGCTACGATTTCAGACAATCTCTATATCTGCACAGACAATGGAACAACAAAAAATATTGTATACCCGCAAGCATTGTGAAATTAAACATACTACAAACGTGCGCTTTCTCTTTTCTTTCTTTTCCATTTAACCAGACTGAGCCACAGCAACACGTGACCGGGAACAACTAATAAATAAAGTGTACAAAATTCTGACTTTCAAGGATGGAAAGTGGAAAGTGACTAGGAAGCTCAGGATTGTCCCTTGCTTCACCCTGCCCCACAGTGGGGCCAGCAATGTCTGACTTTCCCTCCATGTGATTTAATCCATGACTTTGGTGAGCTCTAGAAGAAAGTATGAACCTTGCAATCGGGTCTACATCAATAAGTTCCAACTCTGTTTCCACATCCCCAATGTGAGAATTCTCCTAGCGGGTCTCTCCATGAATTCCATGTGCTCTTTTACAAAGCCAGTCCCTTCCTCCACCCTAGCCATCTGAGGGTTCTTGTGATCAGGCCAAAACAATGTGCTATATTGTGATGTGGCAAGGAGACAAAGCTACGAATGAAAGCAGATGGTATTATCTCTGTGTACAAAGCCCTGTTTGGATTTTCTGATAATTATCTGATTGATTTTTTTTAAAGGAATCATTAGGAAGATAGCTAATACCAAGTGTGAACATGAGAGCATTCTGTGTGTGCCAGGATTTTGTTGTGATTTTTTTTTTATCATTTGGGTAAAGTTTGAATGAGCAATTCTTTATTTAAAAGAAGAACTAGGGGTGATATGATAGCAGTCTTCCAATATCTAAGGGTTTGCCACAAAGAAGGCGGTGGGGAGGGTCAACCTATTCTCAGTGGAATGGCTTGCCTCCAGAAATTGTGGATATTCTATCACTGGAGGTTTTTAAAAAGAGATTGGATAGCCATTTGTCTGAAATGGCACAAGGTCTCCCACTTGAGCAAGGGGTTGGACTAGAAGACCTCCAGGTTCTCTTCCTACTCAGGTATTCTGTAATTTTGTGTAATCTTCTGGCTTAGGTGTTACGGATTCCGAGGGTGTTTTTACAGAAGAGTGCCCAGAAAATAAATGCACAGATTAAAAGTATAACCATAGGTTAGATACTAGCCTTTATATCTTCTTTATTACACAACTGTTCATTGCTGGATACAGTTCAATACGTTAGTTTTAATTTCAAAACCCTTCGTGGCTGTGGAACTACCTGCACTGCCATTTTAATATGAATGGCAATAATGAGAGCATAGAATGTGCACAGAGCAGTGGTGGCGAACCTAGGACACGGGTGCTCGAGGCGGCACTCAGAGCCCTCTCTGTGGGCACGCACGCCGTCGCCCCAGTCCTAGGCCTTGACAGCTGGTTTTATAAACCCTGTTCGCTTTAGGCCTCCGCCGCCATGTACCAAAAAAAAAAAGGTTCAATCAATCAGTCAATTTCAACTTCTCCCGGGGAAAAAAAGATCTTGCAAAGTTGGAATTGATTGATTGAACTTTTTAGTCCCACCCAGTCTGCCGTTACCACCGCAGCCACGCCCACCCAATGGGCCATGCCCACCCAATGGGCCACACCAACCCAATGGGCCACACCCACCCGACACCCGATGATGCATAAGTGGCTTTTGGGTTGCACTTTGGGCACATGGTCTCTAAAAGGTTCGCCATCACTGGCATAGAGAATGTCAACTTTGGAATATGTGGGAAAAGTCTGTTCTCTTCTCTCTTTCTTTCTCTTTCTCTTTCTTTCTTTCTCCTCTCCTCTCCCTCCCCCTCCCCCTTCTCCTCCTCCTCCCTATGGCTGAAAAAAAGGGGCTGTTTTCAACATATGCAAGATATTGTTACACAGATAAAAGGGGAGAAGGCTTGCACTGCAACACTTAACCTACCATCTTCTTAAAGATGCCTTTAAGGATGGCTCTGGATAAACGAAATAGAACTGTAGAGTCAAAGAATTGTAGAATAGAAAGACGACACGGACAGATCCTCAAACACAACTCAGTTCCCCATGCAAAAATCCAAATTCAAACAAAAATATACAAAGCTGACCTGCTTCAGCACAAAGAGTAATGGGGAATCCATCGCACCTCTGGCTAATTGGTTGCCATTTTTCTTTTGAACTTCAGTGTCTATGGAAATTGTCAATTATCCAGATCATGGTTGTCCCAAAGGTGCTTTTTCCGTAAGGTGACTGGAATGTTTTTCTTTGAAAAAAAAAACATTTCACTTCTCATCCAAGAAGCTTCTTCAGCTCTGTTTGGACTTCAATATGAGTTTACTGTATCTAACTGGATACAGCTGGGTAGACATTCTTGTGAAATAGTTTCTGTTTACCAGCTTGAAGATACTAGTCTAAATGGAGGATTGTCTGACAAGACATAAGGAAACTTCCAGTATTTCTATCCCATCCCATGCACAGTGGAATTTTTCTCAAGTACTGAAAATCAAGTTCTGTTGATGATCAGCTGTCAAAGGAATGAGCTGTCATGTGCTGCTGAGACAAATTTTATCAGGACTTTAGTTCTGATGAAAACAAAGAACAAAACAATGGGTGTTCTTCGGGCAATCAATGTGATACTACTGGAAATACTTTCTTGGAGTTGTGACTTCTGCTTATCATTGTGTAAAGTACAATAATTTCATTCTCCCAGCCTTTTTTATAGAGAATTTTTATCAAAATCATGGGTTTCTGCCTACAAGAGGAAGAAGTGGAAGAGAAGTTCTCAGTGTTGTAAAAGAATGATAAACAGCATTATGCTTCTGTCTTTTCAATGAGGAATCATTTCAAGAGGTCTCCATGGGGTTGTTTATTATGTTGGAAGCCCTGGAAGATCTTGAAGCAGAGATTCTGGTGACCAGATCAGCTAACCACAAGAGGGAGCCACTAATCTGCACTTTGCTGAGGTGTTGGACCATCAGTTCTATAGGCTAGAGCAGTATTTCTCAACCTTGGCAACCTTAAGAAATGTGGAGTTCAATTCCTCAACTCCCCAAGGAATTCTATTAGTTGAGGTCCACACATCTTAAAGTTGATCAAAGGTAGCAACTAGAAGGTAGAACTATATTTCAGTCATGAGTAAGAACTCATGACTGATGTACAGGTCATGTGCAGACTTCAGAGCCCTTTAATGTAGCCTCAGTCAAATTCTGCTACCAGCCGTTTATTGAAGAAAGTGTGACTGGCCCCACTCAGAGAGCCATCAAATCCCCCTCTGTTGTTGCCAAGGTTGTAGCCGATGTATGTTATCGACTGTACTGGAAGAGAATATGCTGTATGTAGCTCAGGGTTGAACTGCTGGACACTGATGAAGTTACCTAATTTGGTAATAACACAACTTCAAGAATACAACCAAGCTCGGGGAGCACCAAGGACCCACCTATTTATGTCCTTCAACATTCCTCTCCCTGTTGACCCACGGCCATTTGTTGCTACAGATCAAGGAAAAATAATTGCCTCTTCACATAATGCTAGCATAATGTACAGTCTGGTCCTCTTGAGGACTTCAAAACATCTTTAGAAACTCCTCTTGCAGATTCTCAGATAACTTCTATGGAGGTAGATCTCAGCTGCTGGCGGAGCTCAGAGGTCAAGTCTGGAATAACCAAAATGGAAAGAGATTCTAACACAGTTTCATCAGAGGGCTTTGTCGTTTGAGATGATGCCAGATGTCCTTCACATTCAGGTTATCTTAATTCCAACAATTTGCTAACATGGATCTTTAATAGCGTGGGTGAATATCCCTTTTAGAGGGACAGAATCAAGAGCACGTGAAGTATTAATACCATTTTACAATGCCTTGGTAAGGCCACACTGGGAATACTGCATCCAGTTTTGGTCCCCACGATGTAAAAAAGATGCTGAGACTCTAGAAAGAGTACAGAGAAGAGCAACAAAGATGATTAGGGGACTGGAGGCTAAAACATATGGGGAACGGTTGATGGAATTGGGTATGTCTAGTTTAATGAAGAGAAGGATGAGGGGGGACATGATAGCAGTGTTCCAATATCTCAGGGGCTGCCCCAAAGGAGAGGGAGTCAAGCTATTCTCAAAAGCGCCTGAAGGCAGGACAAGAAGCAACAGATGGAAATCAAGGAGAGAAGCAACCTAGAACTAAGGAGAAACTTCCTGACAGTGAGAACAATTAACCAATGGAATAACCTGCCTCCAGAAGCGGTGAATGCTCCAACACTGGAAACTGAGACTGGACAGCCATGTGTCCAAAATGGTATATAGGGTTTCCTGCCTGAGCAGAGGGTTGGACTCGATGACCTCCAAGGTCTATTCCAACTTTTTATTATTATTATTATTATTATTATTATTATTATTATTACATAATTGCAATTTATTGACAAATATTGTAGCTTTAAAAACTTAGCAGAAAACAAAAAGAAAATGGCCTAAAACAGAATAACAATTGAAGAAAAGCAATGCATTTAAAAGACAAAAATGGGAGGAGCTAAGTAACTAGGTAAGTTAACAAGGAAGTAGAATGTCCATGGATGGAGGTGAATTAAAAAAAGTTAAGATGGTGCCCATGATGACATAATCAGAGACCCTCCCCTTTTATTTAATTAGCTTGTTTGCTGCCCATCTCCCCTCTTTTGAGCATCAATGGATATAATAAGCGGAGGAGCTTCAATCAAGGATTTGCAATCCCTGTCTTGACTTTTTTTGACCATCCTGGATATCTTGCATGAAAAATAGGTTTTAAAAGATGCCTGCTAGATCCCTAGTGTTTTTTTCAAGCTGTGGCATAAAAAGCAGATGTTCCCCTTAAATTTTTAGGAATCTGGATTCTACCATTATTATCATCTGTGAATGCCAGAGATGTCAGCTCAGAATGAGAAAAGACCTCAAATTTGATCTAAAAATTACTGTTGTAAACTCTTAATTATGGAGTTTTGGTATAATAATAATAATAATAATAATGATGATGATGATGATGATGATGATGATGATGATGATGATGAAGTTGGAAGGGACCTTGGAGGTCATCTAGTCCAACCCCCTGCTCAGGCAGGAAACGCTATACCATTTCGGACAAATGGCTGTCCAGTTTCTTCTTTAAAACTTCCAGTGTGGGCGCATTCACCACTTCTGGAGGCAGGTTGTTCCACTGGTTAATTGTTCTCACTGTCAGGAAGTTTCTCCTTAGCTTCTCTCCTTGATTAGTTTCCATCCGTTGCTCCTTGCCCTGCCTTCAGGTGCTTCGGAGAATAGCTTGACTTCCTCTTCTTTGGGGCAGCCCCTGAGATATTGGAACACAATCTATCATGTCACCCCTCATCCTTCTCTTCATTAAACTAGACATACCCAATTCCAGCAACCGTTCCTTATGTTTTAGCCTCCAGTCCTCTCATCATCTTTGTTGCTCTGCTCTGCCCTCTTTCTAGAGTCTCAACATCTTTTTTACATCGCAGTGACCAAAACTGGATGGAGTGTTCCAAGTGTGGCCTTAGCAAGGCATTGTAAAGTGGTACTAACCCTTCACGTGATCTTGATTCTATCCCTCTGTTAATGCACTGTGTTGGCTTTTTTGGCAGCTGCAGCACACGGCTGGCTCATATCTAAGTGATTGTCCACTAGGACTCTGAGCTTGATTGTTAACATGCAAACATTTCATTACCTGACTAGGTAACATCATCGGTGCTAATGAGTGTTGGGTTTGCTCCCTGCTTATATATAGTAGCTTGTCCTTCTCCTTGGTACTTCCTTGATTAAGGTATTGTTTTTTGCTCAATTGTTTGATGTTAATCCCTACTTATCTGGGTTTAGGGTGTTGGAAAGGATGTGTTCTGGTGTTTTTGTTTCTTTCTTAGCTTTTTTATTGCCTCTTTTAAATGGGGTGTAAAGGTGGTTTATCTCTATGTGTCTGATATATCTGAATGCTAAACTTGCAAGAATTCCCTAGTGTTTTTGGATGTAGCTTGGTGTTGGATGCTCAGTTTCCCAGTTGAAACTATGATTAGGTCTGTCCATATGTTGTGAGATTAAGGAGTTTTCATTGTTCCTTCTGGCTGCTAGTTGTGATTCTCTGATGCTCTCTGCCTGTTATCCTACATAATGGTTGTTCCAATCCTTACACTGTATGATGTTGATGACTCCTGATTTTTTTTTCCTTCTTGGGCTTACGGATTTTTTGGTTTATTTATATACAACATTGATACAATATCTTTCAACATAAAGGGTACCCATGGAACCATCAAAAAATGCCTGATCACTCAACCCACTACAGTGCAACCAATACAAACTACAAAAAGGATAACACTACTATGTAGTACATCAAAAACATATCAGAAACAACCAACAGACTGTTAGAACGACACCACATCACCGTAGTGCACAAACCAATTAAAGCCCTCCGAAACATCTTTTTTTATATAAAAATTCTTTTATTAAAACAATCAACATTGAACATAAAAACATATTATGCATCAATCATCATGGCACCTGATATACAATACTAAGTATTAGTCTTTGAAAACGTCTGAATTAGTAAGCCTTTTTCCACTCCTCGCGTCTAGCCTCGACTATACTCCTGTTACACTTTATTTGACTGGTGTTTCTCTTGTCTGGTTCAATATTAATGTGATCAACATTAAACATACGATCCTATTGCTAAGCAATCATCCTAGAACATAGCATACAACATTAGGTATTAATCTTTGTAAACATCTGTTTTAGTAAACGTTCTTCCCTCCTCCCTTCCATCTTCAAGTATACTCCGAATACATTTTGTTTGATTGGTGTTTCTCTTATATATGGTCTATCTACTGTATCTAGTCTATCGCATATTGTTCGTTTGTGCTTCTGAATTGACTTCATCCCATTACTAGTGCAATCTTTTATAGTCCCTAACCAGAGATCCTGAGGTAAAAGTTTCATATCCTGAGGTAGAGATTCAGTCCGCTTTAACAATATTAAAGCAAACAACATTAGTCATAAGGTTATGTTAAGAGGCATTAGTTAGAGAACATATACATTCAACATTGGGTGTTAGTTTTTGTAAACATTTGATTTGTTAACCCTTCTTCCCTCCTTCCATCGAGCCTCAGCTAAACACCAGCTGCATTCTGTTTGATTGGTGTCTCATCTTAAATAAACCAAAGGACTCAATAGCCCAAGAAGAGTCACCTTGAAGTAAGATGGGTGGCCTAGAAATAGGAAGGAAGGAAGGAAAGAAGGAAGGAAGGAAGGAAGGAAGGAAGGAAGGAAGGAAGGAAGGAAGGAAGGAAGGAACAGGAGTCATCTACAACATATAGTGTTAAAGTCAATGTAGTGTGATGTCTTTAGCAATTAAAGATGCTGAGTCTGGAGAGCTGACAGCCCAGGTTTGAGACCTCAGCTCAGTGCAACAGGGCGAGCTCCATTTCTGCCCCAACTCCTGTCTACATAGAAGTTCAAAAGCAGGCAAACATGAGTAGATTAATAGATACCACGTCGGTGGGAAGATAACAGTGTTCCATGCGCCTTTGACATACAGTATAGTCATTCTGGCCACATGACCACAGAAGTATCTTCGGACAACACTGGCTCCCTTGGTTAAGAAACGGAGATGAGCACCATGCCCTAGAGTTGGACTCAACTGACAGGGAAACTTTTAGCTTTACTGTATAAAAACAGAGAGCAAACCCCACAGTAACTACCATTGATTATGTTACTTAGTTGAGTCATGGGACAAGCAAACCGCCTAGCTTAGAGAATATCAACAATTCCGCAGTTGAAGCCTAAGCTACAGATCTTCTCTTCTGTTGAAACCATTTCTTAATTGAAGAGTGTTGCTTGCTTAGAGAAAATCCCTTTTGAGATCCTACAGATCATTATGTCCTTATGCTTTTGCTCGTCTCTGATGTAGCCCATTAGAATTTTCAAATAAACATCAGTATAATGAATACAATAATTTAAACGAAGGCAGGTTTTCGTGAAAATATTGGTCACTCTACCATGAAAAAAAAACAATCAGTTTCCCTGTTTATATGCGGAGGATTTTATTCATCTAAAAACAGGACAATTAAGCAGGTTACATTTATTAAATAACAACATTATTTAATGAAGATTTCCAAGGAATCTTATCAAGGCTAGATAGAAGGGAGGGAAACAAGCAGAAGTAAAAGCTGATTTGCTTGACTCTCATAACTAAGTCATTGTTCCTCATAGTTCCCAGATTTTTCATACATGTCTTTGAAATAAAATGAGGCCGTAAAAGTTGTCACGAAGCTTTCCGTATTGCACAATTCAGAAATTATGACTCAGTATTTCAAATGTCTATGGAGATTCTCAGTCGTCCAGGTCATGATTGTCCCAAAGTTGCTTTTTCAAAAGGAAGCTGGACTTTGTTTTGCTTCTCATCCAAGAAGATTCTTCAGTTCTGAACAGTTTTCAAGCAAAGGTGCTTGAAAAAGCACCTTTGGAGCAGCATTCCAAATGTTTTTAAGAGGGAGAGAAATCGATCTGTTTCAGTTCCAGTGAATTTTTTTTTCACTATAAAAATTCTTTTATTAAAATAATAAACATTGAACATAAAAACATATTCTGCAGCAATCATCATGGCACCTGATATACAACACTAAGTATTAGTCTTTGAAAACGTCTGAATTAGTAAGCCTTTCCCCCCCCCCCTCGCGTCTAGCCTCAACTATACTCCTGTTACACTTTATTTGCTTGGTGTTTCTCTTTTTTTTTTTTAATTATATTTTTATTAAATTTTAGAAACTTTTGACAAAATTATAACATAATATCATAATAACTCAACTGAAAACAAGCAAATAACATATTTAACAATCAATACGAATAACTGCTCGGAACCCCCCCCACCACATCCTCCAACAACCTCAACCCCTCTTCTAACCTTCTAACTACTTACTTTCGCCTTTCTGTACATCTTCCCTCCACCCACCTCTATTCCCTATCTCCACCCTCTAACCCTCTACACATACCTCACCTTCACTCCTGCTTGGTGTTTCTCTTATCTGGTTTTTTTGAACTCGTTTGTTCATGAGGTTTTCACGGGTGTTTGTATGTAGGTCTTTGGTTCTTCGGGTTTTCTCCCACGTAGAATTTGAAGTGTCTTGGCGACAAGACACTTCAAATTCTACGTGGGAGAAAACCCGAAGAACCAAAGACCTACATATATATACCGTATATCTATTTCTTGATTTTTAAATGCACAGTTGCAGCTTTTGAGCTGAGAATTGTAGTGAAAAGTTTGAAAAATGTAAAATCCATTGCAGATTGCTTCTCCATATCCTTCCTCTTTTAACTTTTCTTGCCCAACTTAGGACAATCTTGCCTATCCTTGTATTCTTTCTTTCTTTCTTTCTTTCTTTCTTTCTTTCTTTCTTTCTTTCTTTCTTTCTTTCTTTCTTTCTTTCTTTCTTTCTTTCTTTCTCTCTTTCTTTCTCTCTTTCTTCCTTCCTCTTTCCTTCCTTCCTCTTTCTTTCTTTTTTCTTTTTTCTTTTTCTTCCTTCCTTCCTCTTTCTTTCTTTCTTCTTTCTTTCTTTCTTTCTTTCTTTCTTCCTTCCTCTTTCCTTCCTTCCTTCCTCTTTCTTTCTTTCTTCCTTCCTTCCTCTTTCCTTCCTTCCTTCCTCTTTCTTTCCTTCCTTCCTTCCTTCCTTCCTTTTTTCTTTCTTTCTTTCTTTCTTTCTTTCTTTCTTTCTTTCTTTCTTTCTTTCTTTCTTTCTTTCTCTCTTTCTTCCTTCCTCTTTCCTTCCTTCCTTCCTTCCTTCTTTCTTTCTTTCTTTCTTTCTTTCTTTCTTTCTTTCTTTCTTTCTTTCTTTCTTTCTTTTTCTTCAAAGTCTTCTTGCAATCTTGAGTTCTGTGCCTGGGTTTCCTACATGCAATCCTCACATGGGGAAGGCATCTGGGGGGTGGGGGGAGAGAGGGAGGGAAATGAGAGCTGCAGAGAAGTGTGCCAAGTTACAGAGAAGAGACATTAGTTTTCTTAAAGCATTAAGAGTCACCTCCTTCCTCCTGAATCGCCAAGGACTTGTCAAGGTTCTTGAGTTTGCCAAATTAACATGTGTGATGGGCAGATCCCTGCTGGGCTGTTGAAATTGGGGCTTTTCCCTCTGCACACCCAACTGTCCTGACCTCGCTCTCCCACCTCCCCATTTTGCTTTCTATGCCAAGTCACAGCTTGCGACGGTAACGAAATACCGCCTTCTTCACTCTGATGGAAGTATAAAGCTCCTGGGGATGATTGAGGATGGGCCACGCGAGTGCTACATTTTTAGAGTGAAGCTGGTACTGCATGTGGAGGTCCTGAACCACGGGAGCGGGAAGAAACAGTTCCCTTTCTTGAGTGAAATGGTGTGGTTTTGTTTTGGCACGATTCCCTTTCAACTCACGTCTGCTTAGAATTGCCAGCCAGATCAGCCTTCCAACTTGATACTTTCGAAGATTCTTTATTCAATCTAATGATGTCCTGCCTTTCATTTAGGACCGGGATCGATCTCCAAACTTGGCTGGCTGGGGAATTCTGGGAGTTGAAGTCCACAAGGCTTAGAACTGCCAAGTTTGGAGACCCCTGATTTAGGACCTCAAGGTGGCCTTCCTAGAGTTCACTCCTTCCAGCTTTCCCCATAGTAACAACCCTATGAGATAGACAAAGTCCTTCAAGGAATTTCCATGGATGAAATTAATCCTCACCTCAACCTCAAGGTGGCCTTCACTCCTTCTAGCTTTCCCTGTAGTAGCAACTCTGTGAGATAGGTTGGCCCATAAAAGTCTTTCAAGGATTTTTCCTGGGTGAAGATAGTCCCAAACCTGGTTTCTCCAGTCCCAGCCTTACATTTTCCTAACTGATTTCTTCATCTGCTCCATTGATTGTGGAAGACGGATTGACTGCATCACAACACCTCTAGGCGTCAGTAGTATTTACAACTCCCATTAAGATGTCATCGTTTCTGAATGTTGTAGAGCAGGTATCCCTGTGATGTATGTTGGTGCTCTGCCTCTGAAGACAGCAAAAAGGTTTCTTGAAACTGAGGACAGAATACTTCAGAGATGCCACCCTGTCTGTTCCTTTCTCCAGGCAATTGATTATGAGCATAAAATTAACCCCACATACAAGAACATTTACTGTAGTCCTGTTTGTTCACCTCTTGCTAGGTAGGATTAAAACAAGCGTAGGGTTTTTTTTTTTAAACAAACACATTCTTTTCTGGGAGTAGAGGTCCACAAGAGCCAAGATTGCCTACTCCTGACCTAACTCTTCATCATGCACTGATGATGTCACCTAGATGAATAATGCAAGAAAACAACCAAGCTCAGAGAGCACCAAGGACCCGACCGATCAGAGATCCATCACAATATATGATGACATCATCATGCAGCCAAAGCAGTGGTGCTCTTGTGTCACGATATCTGATGTTAGTATGTAAACTGCATCATTTGCATGATGGATCATGCCACATGTCATTTGTTCCCCTCCTTCCCCCATGGATGCTCATGATCGTGATGGCTGTCTCTCAAACTCTCTACATGGGGCAACCTTTGAAGAATGTCCAGAGACTGCAAGTAGTCCAGAATGCAGCCGCGCGAGCCCTCTTGGGTCTCCCAAGACATGCTCATATCACTCCAGCTCTCCGTGAGCTGCACTGGCTACCAATTGGTCTCCGAACACAATTCAAAGTGTTGGTTATGACCTATAAAGCCCTTTATGACAATGGGCCAGGATATTTGCGGGACCGTCTTCTGCCCCATGAATCCCAGCGACCGGTTAGGGCGCATAGGGTTGGCCTCCTACGGGTCCCGTCTGTTAGGCGGTGTCATCTGGCGGGGCCTAGGGCTAGGGCCTTCTCCATTGCTGCCCCAGCCCTCTGGAACCAGCTTCCCTCAGAGGTTCATACTGCTTCCTCCCTCCTAGCTTTCCGGAAATTGTTAAAGATGCATTTATGCCGACAGGCTTGGGGCGTATGAGCTGTGCTCTGCCCCTGGGCCCTAGGAATGTCCCTCCATCAGCGAATGTGAGTTGACTGTGCTTGTATGTTGTATGAATGTGATTAATCTTATTGTTATCATTTTATTGTATTGGTTTTTTTTGTAAGCCGCCCTGGGTCCTAGGAGAAGGGCGGCATATAAGTTTGAGTAATAAACAAACAAACAAACAAACAAACAAACAAACTATCTGAATGTGTATGATTATACTATCAGTGCATCAATGGCTGAATATTAATTTTTGGAAGCTGTAAGGAAGGATGATACTTTCCTCGTGGTCCTCCTGGTAGGGATCTGTAATGATATGTTGTAATGGCCTTTGGAAACCGGAGGAAGAACCCCAGAGCATCTGAGCCAACAGAAACAATGGGGGCATGGCAAATATCTCAGAAGGGTCCTTCCCCAGCTGCTTGAATTGTAAAGGCAGTGGGGGGAGACTTCTCTAGGGAATGATCAGATAACAGAGGGCATAGACTACAGCCGGAAAGTGCATGGAGCAAGAGGCTTGGAAGAGATTCTCCCTAGATATCTATGGAGATTCTCAATCATCCAGGTCATGGTTGACCCAAAGGTGCTTTTCCAAAGGCAACTGGACTTTAACAGAAAAAAAAATAGAACAACAGAGTTGAAAGGGACCTTGGAGGTCTTCTAGTCCAACCCACTACTTAAGCAGGAGACCTATACCATTCCAGACAAGGGGCTGTCCCGTCTCTTCTTAAAAGCCTCCAGTGATGGAGTATCTTACAACTTCTGAAGTCAAGCTGTTCCACTGGTTAATTGTTCTCAGTGTTACGAAATTTCTCCTTTGGTTGCTTGTCTCCTGAATTAGTTTTCATCCATTGTTTCTTGTCTTCTGGTCCAAAACTTCCTTATTTAAAAACTTTCTTGGGTTTTTTTTCTCTTTGAAAACGTTTTGCTTCTCATCTAAGAAGCTTCTTCAGTTCTAACCGGATGGTGGGGAATGGGAGATAAGATGATATAAATCCTTCCATTCTTGGATTTATTACCTGGCAGAATCTGAGTGGTAACTGTGGGGACCAGATTGTCTTAGGCCAGGGGTAAGCCACCTTGGCTCTTTTATGACTCATGGACTTCAACTCCCAGAATTCCTGAGCCAATATGGCTGGCTCAGGAATTCTGGGAGTTGAAGTCCATGAGTCATAAAAGAGCCAAGGTTGTCTACTCCTGTCTTAGGCCAGATCCAGCTCGCTTCTTTTTTGCCTGTATCCTCCAGCTTAGCCTTTTAGCTGGTCTCTCCTTGTCAGAGGGTCTTTCCATCACTTTCAGACCGAAAATAAAACAGAAGCAGACATCCATGCCATCCAGGTTTGTTTTAAAACCCATTGACACCTGAGCATCTGAGCTTTGGGTGGCTGACATGGCATGGACCATGCAAATAAGCCCCAAAGGCTGGAAATATTAGCAGCCTGTAGTAAAGTTAAGAGGTAGGTCAAATATAATGGAAACATCTGTCGTTAACCCTTTTAAAGAGGGTGCCTAAGGGGCATCATGATGGATAGAAGTGCAGGGGTGTGTTCTGTCTTGCCTTTTCATGGTGGAATGAAATGCACATCTCCTGTTCAGCAGCGTTTACTGGGCGTATCAAGGGCGCTCCCCTCAACCCACCTCCCCACCCCCTTCCATGGTGTGCTAGCATTTACAAAAGCAATTCTGAGAATATGCATGACTAAAAGCCTGCTTATTTTAGCATTAGATCCTGCTCAAAGCAGCCCTGCAGATGATTTAGTATTATACCAAAGTTTGGGTATGTCTCCCATGTGGGAGAAATTATATTTATACATCTATATATCTATCTATATCTACTTCTACTGCCTGCCTGCCTGCATGCCTATCTATCTATCTATCTATCTATCTATCTATCTATCTATCTATCTATCTATCTATCTATCTATCTATCTACCTACCTACCTACCTACCTATCTACCTATCTATCCACCCTCTCTCTTTATCTCTCTCTTTATTGTTATCTGTCTGTCTGTTTCTCTGTGTGTCTCTGTCTCTATATCTGTATCTCTATACCTCTATTTCTATATTTGTATGTATATGTGCATGTTTACTACACTTATACATATATTTATAGTACTTTTCCCATTTTTCAAGTCCTCCGCAGAATATATAAAACATTTGTGGCTATATATTAATTTTATTATATTTATTTATTAAATTTCTATACTGTCCATCTCACTTAAGTGAGTCTGGATAGTTTATAGCAATATAATAAAACAAGATAAACCATGACAGTTACAGGTTTATGGCTTTCCTTTGTGCTATCCATGTTTTGGCACTTTTAATATTTTCAAAAAAACATGTATAACACATTTCCTTCCTTCCTTCCTTCCTTCCTTCCTTCCTTCCTTCCTTCCTTCCTTCCTTCCTTCCTTCCTTCCTTCCTTCCTTCCTTCCTTTCCCTCCTCAGAAAAAAACAGCTCATATTTAAAACATGAGTATTTAAATGTTTACCATGGTTTTTATCCAAAATTGACAATGACTGCCTTATAGCAAACACAACATCTGCCCCAATTTTTTAAAACAAAGTATAAACGAGAAGTCAAATTAGGTGTTAATTTTGAAGGCAAATAAATACATGATTTGAAGACTTGAACTGACATAGGAAATACATTTCTGTCTTTATTTCAAATGGATATGCCATTTCATTTCTGCAACTTTCCAAGTCTCACAGTCTTTTAGCAATACTAAGCTCACATTTCCCTAAATTCCCTCTGTCTGTGTCCTGCCCAGATTTTCCATTGTACAACTACTCTAAAAGTTTTTGCATTCTATGACTAATCCTTCCCCTTCACATGCTTTTTAATGAACATTGGTGACAGCTTAAAACTTAGCCAAAGAACTGGCTAACTTCAGGATGACAACTGCGGTCAGCTTTGCAATAAGCAGAAATCCATCCAATAACTTTACCTCATATCAAGAAAAACGGCACTTGTGGAATTTTTGACTGCCGTGCCTAATACATTAAAGCAGTCCCTGCTCTTCAGGGCAACTGTGACGCCAATAGATTGGTTAAAGCTTGTTATTCTTTCTTTTCTCCTTTTAAGAAAAGACTTGTAATCCAAAACGAGGCCTCTGGCTTGATTTTTGCCAGAGCGTCATAATCAGGAAATTTGTGACTGGATCCTACGGTGTCCCCATCATCTTTCTTGCTTCAAAATGTCATGCAATATTCTCAGGCTCCAACTTTAAATTTGCCACTGCCGTCCATTCCCCACAGTTTGGTTGGGAATAGGAAAGAAGGGTTAAGCATCTCAACAGAAGTTCCTAAGATAAGAGTCCCAAGATTCCCCAAGATACTGACAATCTAGAAGAGGGATGGTGAACCTTTTAGAGACCGAGTGCCCCAAAACTGGCCCCGCCCCCACCTTGCGCCCCCGTGCCACCCCCTGCCCCACTCCGCCCCCGCTCTGCCCACCTGCAGGGTCATCTACCACCTCCACAGCCCACCGCAGATCGCCCAGGTGGCCCAGCAGCACCATGGCAGCTACGCCCTCCGCCCGCGCCCCGCAGCATCAACTGGGTGCGAGGGCGGAGTCTTGTCCCCGCTGCCTGGGTGCCATGTCCTTCTTGGCTGCGCTGCTCCATGCGGGCCGCGCTCGGGGGCGACTCTCCTCTGAGGGGGCTGCAGGGGGAGGTGGGGCTGAGGCGATGGCACACGTGCCCACAGAGAGGGCTCTGAGTGCCGTCTCTGGCACGCGTGCCATAGGTTCTCTACCACTGATCTACAACATGGATGTCAAACTCGCCGCGTCACATGACGTGTCGTGATGTATCGTGATTTTTTTCGCATTGCCGGAACTGGGGTGGGCACGGCCTCTGCATGATACAACGGGCCTGCGGGCTGGTAGTTTGACACCCCTGATCTAGAAAGAGCGCAGAGAAGAGCAACAAAGATGATAAGGGATCTGGAGGCCTAAAATGTATGACAAACAGCTAAGGAAACTCAATATGTTTAGCCTAATGAAGAGATAGCGTAGGGGAGGCATTTTTTAATTTATTTTTAATAATTTTACTTTTTGTATGTTGACATTTTTAATTGGGCTGTACACCGCCCCGAGTCCTTCGGGAGGGGGGCGGTATAAAAATTGTAAAATAAAATAAATAGCAGTTTTTCAATACTTGAGGGGCTGGGAAGAGGACAACAATTTATTCTCCAAAGCTCCTGAGGGCAGAACAAGAAGCAATGGGTAGAAGCTGATCAGAGAGAGAGATCCCCCCTGGAACTAAGGAGGATTTTCCAGACAGTGAGAACAATTAATTAATGGAGCAGCTTGCTTCCCAGAGTTGTGGATGCTCCATCGTTGGAGGTTTTCAAGAAAAGACTGGACAGTCATTTGTCTGGGATAGTATAAGAATCCTGCCTTCGGTAGGGGGCTGGACTGGAAGGCTTCCAAGGTCCCTACGATTCTATGAAGTCATTAATCCCCAGGATCCAGCAATACTTTGCTTGAAACATAGAAATAACTGGAGAAACAAGGAATGCAGAGTTGTTTCACACTTGAAGGATGCCAGCAGGTTTACCCTGACATCTCTTTTTCTACCTTTAACTTGCCCTGAAACACACTTAGGTTTCACTCAAGTTATGGCTCTCCAAAGTGGTTTTGAAATTGAATTAAAATCTTGTGTCAACAGTCACAATTGTTTTCTAAGACTCTGAAATGATACCCTTGCTTGGAGTTCCTTTATTCACTAATAGGTTTCTCTCAGTTTAGTTATATGAAATTCCCTGGGGTGGGATACCAGTATCCATCCTTGCTTCAGCAAAATGGTATTATTCTTTTTGGGTGGGAATCACCACAAGCCTATTCGGAACTTTAGTTTCGTGTCCTTCACTCAGGCCGTCACTAACGGGAAGCAACAGAAAACCTAACTCTGCCTTTGAATTTATTGGTTGGATTTACCCAACACATTTAACTAGGCTATAATTGGGAATGGGTAGTTGGCAGTTCCGAATATTATAGAAGGGCAAGCATTGCCTTGGCACATCGTAGGAAACCAGCCATCCCATAAGATAAGATAAGATAAGATAAGATAAGATAAGATAAGATAAGATAAGATAAGATAAGAAAAGAAAAGAAAAGAAAAGAAAAGAAAAGAAAAGAAAAGAAAAGAAAAGATAAGATAAGATAAGATAAGATAAGATAAGATAAGATAAGATAAGATAACCTTTATTGTCATTTTTTTACTGGGCACAATGGCACACATCAAAAAATGAAATTTAGTTGCCCGCTCTCAAACTGAAACACATACATGACACACACCTAAAACATACCATATATAAATAGATATACTATAGACCCACACCCCTACATATATGTAGCAAATAAATATTAAATATTGTCCATCTTGAATATATAATGGAAGGAGGAAGCTTGAGAGTTCACAAGGTTAATGCTGTATGGAATGAAACTATGGCTGAATCTGGATGTTCTGCTTCGGATACCACGAAGCCCCCTCCTCCCAGAAGGTAGCAAGGAAAACAGGTCGTGAAGAGGATGGGTAGTGTCCCAGATGATCTTATGGACCCTGCTCAAGCAACACTTCTGTGCTATGTCCTGGATGGGAGGGAGGGAACTGCCAATGATCTTTTCTACCGTCCTCACCACTCTCTGCACTGCCTTCCTCTCTGAAGCAGTGATGCCGTATGAAAGGATGCTCTCAATCGTCCCTCTGTAGAAAGTGGTAAGGACAGGGGAAGGAAGGTGTGCCTTTCTCACACGATGGAGAAAATGCAGGCACTGCTGTGCCCACTTCACCAGTGTCTCGTTGTTGAGCGACCAAGCCAGCCTACTCGTTAGCTGCACACCCAGGAATAATATGGTTGGAGTAAGCATAGCCTGTTATGTGAATTTAGAAGCTGTGTTTTATTAGCGCAGATCTGGGCTGTTTGTGAACTCAGCCATAGAATAGTTCATACAAGGTGACAACTGTGCTGCAATGTTGCACGGATGGATTCTTGTCTGAAGCTGGGCTCTAGGCAGTTGTCTAAATTTCCAAGCAAATAGAGTCAAAACTATTGTAAGTCTCAGTCTTAGAAATTCCACAAAATCTTGAATATCATACTGGAGTTTCATCATAGGATCAAAGGCCTCATAGTTTCTTCTAAAAGATGATGGTGGTGGTGGTGGTGAGGAGAATGAGGATGAAGATGAGATGAGGAGGAGATGAGGAGGAGGAGGAGGATTTCACTCGTGATTTCTGCATTTTATGCAGCTGCTATAATTATGGAGATTCCATCCACTGCAGTTATGAGAATTGTGCTATGATACTTCTACTATTGTTGCTACTATTATTACTGTTACTACTACTATTACTATTACTACTACTAAGCATATGCCTTCTGACTAAGGATACTTAAAATCTACTTTAACTTTTTTTTCAGTCTGTCCAAATACTGAAACATGTACACTAATTTATTTTGTAAACTTGATGGTGAGCATCTATACATTTGTAATCTATCATCTTTTAATTCTACTTGGTGCCACCAAATTCAGTGATGAAGTGTTTCGATCTATCAGGATTTTTTTTGCTGTTGCTAAATAGGTAGGTTTTTTATTTTTTTTTAAAAAGAAATATTATCTAACAGTGCGCTTGCAATTGCTCATGCCTTGTTGACAAAAGCAAATTTTGTTTCTGTGAATGTGCATGTGATATTTCCCTACATTTGTATATCAGCAAAGGGAAGGAAGAAAGGAAGGAAGGAAGAAAGGAAGAAAGAGAAAGAAAGAAAGAAAGAGAAAGAAAGAAAGAAAGAAAGAAAGAAAGAAAGGGAGAAAGAGAGAAAGATTGGTTTCCTAGTGACATTTAACAGTGTGGGAGCTTATATTTGGATCCTCCAAACTTGGCTCAGGGCTCATCCTTCCACTTACATTTTTCCAAGAGTAATTTCATATTTTCTTCTGTGCAGTTTTGGTTGCCAACATGGAGAAGAGCCATTGTTGGAAGTGGGGTCGCAGCCGAGCTGGCGTTGAATAAAGCATTGGCAGAGAGAAGGGAAACCCTTCTGTGTCGAGAGGGCTGGGGCATAGCTAAATTCTTTAGCCTGTGCCACTTTCCTTCTCTCGCCAGCCCTTCTGCCCAGCCCTATTGGGGAGACTAGGTGGTCTGTGTCAACTTCATGATCTTTAATAACCCAACCCACATGTCCCCTTACAGTTGCCTTACCTAAAAAGAAACAAACAATGGAAGGAGATGCATAGCTGTTGATTGTGCATTTAAATAATATATGTTATCTATATACAGCTGCTCCAGTCATTTGATTCTCTTCCCTTCCCTCCCGTTTTTGTATCTTTCCTTCCTTCCTTCCTTCCTTCCTTCCTTCCTTCCTTCCTTCCTTCCTTCCTTCCTTCCTTCCTTCCTTCCTCCCTCCCTCCCTCCCTCCCTCCCTCCCTCTTTGCTTGCAGAATTGTCCTAGTCACTTCTTCCTTAAAGAAGTCGTTCCGCTTCCCTCTTTCTGACAGAATTTTTTTTTTTACAGGAAATATTTTTATTATACAATAGTCAAAGCTTTTTTTCATTTTTTTAAGACAAAAGAGAACAACAAACAGTAATAACAGTTTCTCAGATAATGAAAGATACAATGTTTCACGAGAATAGGGTCATCTGACAAAAATACATTAGTCCTTCTGGTTCCCCCATGAAGAAAGGTTTCAGGGGGGAAAACATAGTAAATATGTCAAATCTGAATGACTGCACATTTAGAATACAGGGCCAATTTTGTTACCATGTACAGCATAATCCTTATTCACTTCCCCACGCACAAAAGCAATTTATATCCAAAGCAAGCAACAGAGTTTTTACAGTTCTCTGTCAGAAGAACTTCAACATTGGATATAGGAACAATATAATGTTTTGCCAACATTTCTTTGTGCTTTGAACAATGGGAGGCGAAACAGGAGCATTCTGAAGAGTTTTCTGGCAGGTTATGGTTGAGAAAACTTCATAACTTAATAATGGACCCTTCCTGTAGATCAAGGCTTTTCAATCTTTTCACCCATTGTACCGCTTTTAGGATATGGCAACATCCAAGTACCACCAGTCGCCTAGCAAGGTGTCAAAAACTTGATGACCAAAAAAAAAAAAAGGAAAAAAGTGATAAAGTATAGGTAGTCCTTGACTTACAACAGTTCGCTTAGTGACTGTTCAAAGTTACAATGGCACTGAAAAAAGTCCCCCCCAAGCCACAGCCGAGCAAGACGCCTGCCTGCCCACCCGGTGGCGCTCTTCCTCCTGTTCGAGGTTTTCATTGTTGTGAGCATTTCTGTTGAGGATTGGCAGCGGGAGTGGGGTGTGAAGGGTGTTTGGTTTTCATTCCCCCCATCTCCTGGGTGGTTGTAGCAGGTTTTGGTCCCTTCACATGACCCTGGGACACTGTGACCGTCATAAATATGAATCAGTTGCCAAGCATCTGAATGTAAATCACAAGACCCTGGAGATGCTGCAACATTCCAGCTGATTGGTACTTCTTCTGGGCTCAGCGGAAGCGCCAGGATCAGCGCTGAGCTCCAGCTGGATCCTGGCGCTAATCCTGATGCTTCTGCTGAGCCCTGACATCCCCAAAGAAGTGCTGATCCTGGCGCTTCCGCTGAGCCCTGACAGCCCTGCAGCTCCAGCCGTCTCTCGCTCAGGCTTGTGCGGTTCAGCTCATTCCCCTCCCCCGCTACCACTTTTCTAGGATGGTCGCGTACCACCTGCCAGGTGCCAATGTACCACAGGTGGTACCCGTACCAATGGTTGAAAAGCCCTGCTGTAGAGCTTTTAGAAAATAAAAAGTAATGAAGCATGTTGAAAAACTAAGAAGAGAAAGGGTTTGGGGAACCAGGTTAATCGTTTAACTTGCATTCAGACACTCCTATCAAAAGGACAGGACGTTTTCACTACAGAATATGTCTTTGTCATAATACAGGAATCACCTGAGGGAAAGCAAAAATGAGAGGTGACATTGCTGCCCAGCATCTGAATTTTAATCATGTGATCCTGGGGATGCTGCAACATTCCTAAGTCATTTTTTTCAGTGCCATTGTAACTTCAAACAGTCACTAAACGAACTGTTATAAGTCGAGGATTATCTGTACTTTTTGAGTGCTTTGTGATTTTCTCAGCAGCACTGGCTATGGCTCATTCTGGCAGAAATCTGTGTTCTTCAACTACCAAGCTCATATTTCTATAGAAACTGCTAAAAAAAGTCTTCTGTTTGCCTGGTGATTCAATGATCTTTAGAGATTAGACCAGGGGTAGGCAACCTTGGCTCTTTTATGACTCGTGGACTTCAACTCCCAGAATTCCCAAGCCAGCCATGCTGAGGGGAAAGGGAGAGGTTTCCATGCTGAGCCATGCTGGCTCAGGAATTGTGGGAGTTGAAGTCCACGAGTCATAAAGAGGCCTAGGCCTAGGCCAGGGGTAGGTAACCTTGGCTCTTTTATGACTCGTGGACTTCAACTCCCAGAATTCCTGAGCCAGCCATGCTGAGGGGAAAGGGAGAGGTTTCCATGCTGAGCCATGCTGGCTCAGGAATTCTGGGAGTTGAAGTCCACCAGTCATAAAAGAGCCGAGGTTGCCTACCCCTTAGACATTATTGAGAATACTGAAACAAAATGCCATCTTGGGTCTGACTACCTTTCTACAGATCTTCCTACCCAAAAGTAGCCTAGCTCTTTTCTAGTTTTTTTCCTCAGGTTCAATTTTTTTTAATCAGCTTATCAAAATATGTTACAAATACAAAATAAAAAGAAAATAAGGTGAAAATAAGGCAGGAAAAGGGGAAGAGGAAAGTATAGGGCAAGAGGGAAAAAGAAAGGAAAAAAGCATTGACTTCCAACTGCTTTTGGTGCAGTAGAAGATAATGGCATCAAACCTCAACTTTTTACTTATATATAACAATATAAAGAGAAAACCAGAGGTTTTTCTTTTGGGTTTAATGGAAAAAGACTTGCAAAAAAAAAAAATGGGATTTTGATGTTATATACTGTATGTTGACGGCACCAGGATTACTTTATGCACAAAAATGAAACTTTGATATTGGGTTTTACCAGTTAAATAGGTTTGTTGTTATAGAAATGACTAGTAGATTTTTTTCCTGAATACCCCTGGGCTCCAGAAACCCTCATGGCATTCCGAGATAATAACAAAGGCATTTGACTGGGGAGAGGATTCCATAGTGAAAGATCGCCTTTCATATAGAGCCCTTGGACACCTTGTAATTAAATAAATGCAGTCATACCACATTTCACCATTGAATCATCTTCTCCTTGGGAAGAGTCTTCGAAAGCAAATTCTGTTTCATCACACTAAACAAGAACCAGTAGAGAGGAAAAAAACAAAAACAAAAGAATCTCAGCCTGGCACAAGGTGGATTTTGAAAAATTGCAAAGAAGTAGCCGGGGAAAGAATATTTTATGCAACTAAACTGATTTATTGCCTAGATTTATGATCCGGCGCAAGCTAGCCCCAAGTTTTAACTTTAAAAATAAAGCAAAAGAAAAAAAAATGGGCTGGGATCTTTCATCCACGAAACATGTGGTTCAATTTTCTCAGTTTAAACTCTGCACTCTGCCAACCACTGAATTTGGAGTTAATCCTTCTTAACACAGTGGTAGTTACCTTTGAGCAAACTTACTTAGGGGTGATCTGTCAGAACAACTATGGAGTGGCAACCTTATGCTTTAATATTCACTCTTCTCCTCCTTCCATAGCCTCTTTCATTGCTCCTAAATACACTTTTTTTCCCCCAGCGTTGACCTTAGGTGATCTATGCACCTCGAGAATGTTATTCGGAGTGAAGTAACATCAGTAGTCAGGAAGGAATGGTGTAAGGGAGGCCAGTAAAATAAATCTCATATTTCTTGTTAGAAGAGCAAGCCAAAAAAGCCAGGAGTGGGTTGCAGAGAAGGAGTTGCCGCTGAGATCCAAATCACAGAGATACAGGGGACAGGTGTCACTACAGCCCAACACA
The DNA here is from genome assembly GCA_034064705.1 of Bothrops alternatus. Taxonomy (NCBI): domain Eukaryota; kingdom Metazoa; phylum Chordata; class Lepidosauria; order Squamata; family Viperidae; genus Bothrops; species Bothrops alternatus. The sequence goes on along the minus strand of JARGCV010000146.1, from coordinate 1,868,784 downwards.
CAACAAAAACAAACTCCTTGGAGCGGCAAGGAAACAGACAGGAGAAGTAACCTGAAATGTTTAATGTAAGACTGGAAATTCTGTGTACCGCACGTGCCGGATAATTATTTCTGGCTTGCCTCCCGTTGAAGCGTGCCACTGTTTGCAAAGCTTGCCTGCAGAAAGAAGGTAAAACAAAAAGATTGGCTGTAGATAGAGGTACAGGTAGTCTTTGATTTACAACCGTTTGTCTGAAATGCTGTAGGGTCCCCTGCTTTGCAGGGGGTTGGACTAGAAGACCTCCTGAAGTCCATTGCAACTCTGTTATTCTGTAATTTCTGTCTAGCTGCCATTTGAAGTTATAATGACACACTGAAAAAAAGTGACTTGAAACTTTTAGAGCATCCCCATGGTCATGTGATTAAAATTTGGGTGCCTGGCAACTGGTGTGTATTTACGACAGTTGCAGAGTCTAGGCAGGGGTAGGCAACCTCGGCTCTTTTATGACTCATGGACTTCAACTGAATTCTGGGAGTTGAAGTCCATGAGTCATAAAAGAGCCGAGGTTGCCTACCCCTGGTCTAGGGTCATGTCATTGCCATTTGCGACTTTCCCAGCAGACTTCCAACAAGTAAAGTCAATGAGGGAAACCAGATTTGCTGAAGGAAACCAGATTTGCTGAAGGACAACTTGATTCACTTAACAACTGCAGTGATTCACTTAACAACAGTGGCAAGACAGGTTGTAAAATCAGGCACAACTCAATGAACAACTGCCTTGCTTAGCAATGGAAATTCTGATGTCAGTTGCGATCATAAGTTGAGGACAACCTGTATCTATAACACATCTATCCCATACTGCTTTAGATACAATTATATGGGGTAGGTGGCAGCCCCCAGGAGCTTGGCTCTCCCTACATGTGGTCATCGGCATAAGCAAGGATGGGCAAAGATATATCGTGACACTGTGTCATTTGTACTGGGACACTGTCTGCAAGACCATAAGGCAGGGGTGTCAAACTGCCGGCCCATGGGCCGGTTTCATCATACTGAAGCCGCGCCCACCCCATTGCCGGCAATACAAAAAGAGTTGCGATACGTTGCAACATGTCACATGATGTGGCGAGTTTGACACCTGTGCTATAAGGGGACAGGACTTCTATTGCCACCCACGTGTCAATGCTGCTAACATTGGATGTTCTTGCTTTGACAACAGATGGAGATGCAGCCTTTTTCTTTCTTATACTGTACTCTTAGAATTAGATGATCTGGGGGAGGGGGAGGAATGTGATGGGAGTTAGTTAGACATATAATATCATAACAAGAGCTGATAAAGAATGGTGGGAGAGAAAACTGGGTGGGAAGCCAGCATTTCAAACTGATTGGAGAATGTGATTTATGACTGTTAGTTGTAGGAGGGAATTGTGCTTTGATCTATGTGCTGAAGGGAGGGGAAGTCAGATTTTGGCTTCAACTATGTAGGTACCAAAGCTATGCTGCTTGATTAAAGATTCTTTAAGGTAAACAATGCCTCAAAGTTCTTTGAAGAGTTTCATCTTTCAGACCCATGACACCACGTTTAATCATTTTGTAGAAAACACCGTTTGCTGAGAATAGCAAGGCACTTCGTCATCAAGACGGAATTGAGTTCCCTTTAGTTAAGGGAAGTGAGAATGAGCCCAAAGAAGAAAGAAAGCTCGGAGTGTTACTTTCCAATTTTAGGTAGACTATACTAGTCTGCGGGATGGGGTGCTGGCTCAGTGGTTCAAGATGTCAGCCCAGGTTCGAGACCCAAGCGCCACGCGATGGGGTGAGCTCCTGTCTTTGCCCCAGCTCTTGCCAACCTTGCAGTTTGAAAGCATGCAAATGCAAGTAAATAAATAGGTACCACTTTGATGGGTCTAAGGTGGTAGTCTAAGCAATGAATTAAGGATCCATTCAAACCAGTAGCAATAAAACACTATCTTGTCCTACAAGGCTCACACTTACGGTGGGCAAAGTCTGGCTGGATCTTGTGAGGCATCTTCTTAGCTGTTATGTCTGCCTCACTGGGATTGCAAGGGGGTTGCATGGGCTTAAGAAAATATTTGATTTACAAAAGTGTTCAGAAAGTAATTCTAGGTCAAAGGAACATTTTCTTGAATCTGTGTGGCTTCTCTGCAAGACTAGGAAAAGCTTGGTTCTTTAAGGACCAACCTACAGCAGATAGAATCCAAATTATTCTTGCCTGCTTGGATTTGACTATTATAAACCTCCATTTAAATCCACCATTGCATTAGCTCTTCAGAGAACTATGTTATCCGAGAAGCTTTGTGTCCCCATTGCAAAACCAAACATCTGAGAATGGAAATAGAATAGATTGCCTTCCCATACTCTATTGTTGCTGCTTATTCAGGGATAAGTAAAAAGGACAGATTGAGTTTAGGGCAGTGGTGGCGAACCTATGGCACGGGTGCCAGAGGTGGCACTCGGAGCCCTCTCTGTGGGCACACATGCCATTGCCCCAGCCTTGCCTCCCCCTGTGACCCCCTCCTCACCAGCAGCCCCCCTGGAGGAGTCGCCCCTGAGCGTGGGCCACGCGGAGCAGCGCAGCCAAGATCATGGCAACCAGACAGCGTAGACCAGACTCTGCCCTCACACCCCATCGTGCACAGTTGATGCTGTGGGGCGTGGGCAGAAGGCGTTGCCGCCATGGTGCTGCTGGGCAATCTGCAGCGGGCCCTGGAGGCAGTGAGTGGCCCTGCGGGCAGGCGGGATGGGAGCAGGGCAGGGGGTGGACGGGGGCGGGGCCAGTTTTTGGGCACCTGGTCTCTAAAATCACTGGTTTAGGGCTAGGGCTGGTATGGAGGGTCCTTTGAAGATGTTAGCAGAGTGAAGGAGAAGAAGCTCTGAATTGTCCTGTTTGTGGTTCAATCTGAGCCGCAAACCGAGAAGAGTTCAAGGATGCCGTTTCAGGATAATTTGAAGGGTATCTCCATTTATGCAAACTTAGGATGGCTGCTGTTTTGTTGATGAAAAAAGAGGAAATGCATCAACAAAGAAGACATTCGCACAAATGTCCATCTTGCTGATTTACATGCAGAGATGCAAATTTAGAAAATTGCCATCACTTAAGTAAAAACTTAATCTCCCCGCAATGAGAAAAAACAAGAGTTTGCCTATGCATCATGGGGCTTGCTGCCGGTACCTTCACATGTTCTGCCTTGTCTTATGCACTTAAATAGGAGATCCATTTGAAGGGATATCAAATGTGTACACGTTGTGCAAAGTTGCATCCTTACTTCTCTCTAATTTGTTTAGTGATGCATGTATGTGCAATATTGCATATCTGTCTTGCTTTCCTCTGAGATGTGATCAAGCTCTATTTTTCCAGATAAAGTACAACTTGTTTTTAAAATGTCATAATGATGCACCCAATTAGGAAAGAAAATGAAAAATGGATCAGAGGCCCACATGTGACTTGGGGGTGTCTTAAGCTGCCTTTCTCTGGTCTAAGAATTCAAGGTGATACACCATGGAATGTTCCTTTAATTTTATCCTACCAACAACAAAGATACAGCTCAGAGCAGACATGCTTGGAAACAATTTAAATTCAGTCCAAATCTAATACCTTCGAGTTGAGTTTTCTTTGTTCATGTTTATGAGATGAGAGCCAGGGCTCTTTCCTTGCATCATAAAGGCTAGGTTCACACAACAAAATAGCACCTGAGGGCAGGACAAGAAGCAAGGGGTGGAAGCTTGTCAAAGGGGGATCCAGGAAATAAGAAGGAATTTCCTGGCAGTCAGAACAGCTGGCCTCCAGAATTGTGGGTGCTCCATTACTGCAGGTTTTCAAGGACAGATTGGACAACCATTTGTCCAAGATAGTATAAGGAAGGACTCCTGTCTTGGGCAGGGGGTGGACTAGGTCCTCCAAGGTCTCTTCCAATCGTATGATTCTATGAAAATTAGACCAGGATGTTGTATGAAGTTGGTCAACAATGAAACCATAATGTGATTCTCTGTCTCTCTCTGTCTCTCTCTCTCTCTCTCTTCCTCCCTCCCTCTCTCTCTCTCCCCTCCCTTCAGATTAAATGTATTGTAGTAACCCAAACAGCAGAATTATTTGACAGGGTCAATTGCCACTAAACCACAGAGAGTGAGCAAGACTTTGCCTTTAGCTGAGTCCTATGGAGTGATTCAGTCAACCAAGTGACACTGGTTCCTCTTCTGTCTGGCCCCTGTTGGAAATGAACTTTGCCAACTTGATTCTGGCCTCAGGTCTATTGCCTATTTATTTTTTTTTGAATACTGGCTTATCCCAGTGGGTTTCTGACAAGTTAGAAATAGCAACAAATGGGAATCCCTGCATTGGCTCCTGTCTGCGCTGCCCTTGGATCATGTTCAGCTGTCTGAGAAGCAAATTGGAGTTTGGTGCCCCAGGCATTACAGCAAAAATACTCCAGCCTACTAAGTTTGTTTCATCTTCAAAGCTTTGAATAAACACCAACTAATTAGAATGGTTTTTCCTCCTCCGTGGAAAAATGTAGCTAGCCCCTCCTACCTACCCCCAAAATAGGATGAAGATGAATCTTGACTGCAAATTATCTAGACGTCGGAAATGGCTTTTTATGACATCTTCTTGCAAAAGGTTGTTCGGGACACCAGGTAGAATTTTGCTGGGATTTGAAACCTATCCAAGTGCCTACAGTCGAAATCACAGAGGCAGCCAACTCAACTGTGAGACTAGCTGCCTGATAGGTTAGGATGGAGAGTCTGATCCTGAAATCCGAATACCTGCACAGGGAAGCTTCTGCTGCATGCTGTTAAACTGAATAGATATCCCCCTTTGCTAGAGGTAATAGTCTGATTAGGAAGAACATTATTGTGTTCATTGAGGCTGGCCTTCCTTCCTTCCTTCCTTCCTTCCTTCCTTCCTTCCTTCCTTCCTTCCTTCCTTCCTTCCTTCCTTCCTTCCTTCCTTCCTTCCTTCCTTCCTTCCTTCCTTCCTTCCTTCCTTCCTGAAGTTTTCCTGGCAAGATTTTCAGAAAGAGTTTGTCTTTGCCTGCTTCTTAGAGCTGAGAGAGAGTGACAGGTCCATGTTCATACAGCTAGCTTTGTATCAAAGATGGGACTGGAGTCATAGTCTCCTGTTTTCTAGCCTGGTGCCTTGATTCCTACACCCACCTGACTAATTATTATACACATGCTTTTCTGGGGTACAACAGAACAAAAAAAATTGCATGCACATGATTGCATACATATACATGGATGCATTTGTAGAAGAGTTTTTCATACATCCATGTATGTATGGGACATTTTATAGTTTCAGTAAACAATGAACATATTTTATTCTAACCTTCCATACATAATCTGAATCTGTAAGCAACTCATTCATAAGTCACAAGGAAGATTTAAATTTGTAACCAGAAGCACTTCCTCTAATTTGGGCATTGTGTGACAGCTGTTTTTCATTAAAAACACATCCGGAAAGATTCTGATGATTTTCTGGCAAATTAAACTAGGAAAGCTCCATAACTTGTGAGTTTTCATCATTTCCTGAACATTTGGGTACCAAGAGGAATTTGCTGAACTACATCTCCCAATATTCCATGCCATTTTCCAGGGCTATCCCACCTTAGCAATTTTAACACCTATGGACTTCAATTCCCAGAATTTCCCAGCTGGCATTCTGGGAGTTGAAATCCACAAATCTTAAAGTTGCCAAGGTTTGACATCCCTGCCATTGTCTATTTTGGTGACTTGAGAAATGTGATTGAGTACCAACATCTGGAGAATCTCTGTGTGGCAGACCTAGAAGCTGTGGTATCATCTTCAAGGATTTTCTGCACACACCTCCTGGTTCCCTGAGATGTCATGTGTCAATACTGTAATGAATTTGACTGAAGGCATTTCCGCTTCGTTTTCAGTTGCCACAGCATTGGGAGAGGGGATGTGTGCTTTTTAAGGTTATACAAAACAATAAAGTGTCCTGTGGGAGCCAAGGTCATTGCTGCTTGGGTTTTGGCGGGCTGAGCTTTCCGGTAGAAAGCCCACCAAAGTAGTTTATTGGAGAATGTGATAAATGACATCCTACTGGGGTGGGAAATTTAACTTTGTAACTTTGTAATTTTGGGAGGGAACTTCAGTCTTGGTTTCACTTTTGATCCTGCCGATACTTTGTAACCAATAAATATGTTTCCTTAAAACCTTAGAGTTCTGTTGCCTTGGAGTTCTGTTTTTACTAGTCTCATCTATTGGAACCATGACATCATGCTCATTTTCCTTTATCTTACTGCATCTTGTATAAGGTGATGGTGAAGAGTTGACACAAACTAATTTGAATGTCCTCTTATAGACTCCCATAGTATCTGTTACTAACCAAAGTGACCCCAAAAAGTTCATTATAACATCATTATTTAAATCCCACCCTTTCCAGCTTCTATTCCAAGACTGAACACTATCACCTAGTTCTGGTGATTAATATATATTAGCCACTTCTGGAATCACCTACATTTCCATATATTTTAAATTAATTCTGAGGCAAAGAACAGGTGTTGTTTTTAGACAATGACGTGTTGTCTCCTGTTTAAAGGAGTCTTGGAGATGCCACAGTTCAGCAGTATCTTCAGTAGGCCCAGTCAAAGCATCACAGAACTGTGAAAAGTTCTGAAAAACTCACTCTTTAGCCAGAGAATGTGCAGACTGCTCTCTGTTTTTTGGGCATGTTCTTAATAAAACTATTTCTTCCCTGATGACTAGATGTCAGCAGAACTAAACATCATGTAACTTCTCTCTTATGGGCACTTATGGGCATCCATCTGGGATAAGATAAGATGATCTTTATTGCCATTTTTTACTGTGAGCACACTGGCCCACGTTAAAATGAAATTCTGTTGCCTGCTCTCAAAATGTCATTGACTAAACTTTTTCAGATTTTATTCTATGTTGAGGAGCAAACTCAGTTGACCCAGACCGATGATGATTTAAATAGAAGTATGCTAAGGACGTTTCTACTTCTCTTTGTTGGGGGCGGGAGGAGACATAGTTCCTGAATAGATTTAATCTGTGGTCATAAGTCAAGGACTACTTGTATCCATCTACCCAGTTTTGTGAGACTATAATCTTCATCATTCATTCAGCTTCTTGGAAGATGCCATGTGGGGAACACAGTCATTCATGCAGTCATGGATTAGAAAAGAGACTAGAACTCATTGTCTCCCAGCAACTTTCATGCCTAAGAAGAACTAGAATTCATAGGCTCTTAGTGATTCACCCAAAGTCATCTAGCCAGCTTTCAGATCTAAGGTGATATCAGAACTCCCGGTTTTCCGGTTTCTAACCTGATGCCTTAACCATTAGACCAGGGGTTCTCAACCTTGGCAACTTTAAGACTTGTGGACTTCAACTCCCAGAATTCTGGGAGTTGAAGTCCACAAGTCTTAAAGTTGCCAAGGTTGAGAACCCCTGCATTAGACCAAACTGGATCTCTGTACTGAGCAGGGCGCTAGATCTGTTAGTCTAAACGGGCCTTTGTATAATTTGATTGATCACTTTTAGATGCCCCGGGTTAGCAGGTACAATTTTTGGAAATCCCATGTGACACCAGGCTATCAGCTATTTTGCACTAAATTCTACAAACAACGCAATCTGCAGAAATGCTGATGTCCCCCTAAACCTGTTAGCAGGTCTGTTCTGACTTAATAGATTTGTTTGATGGATTCAAAGCCCAAGAAGTTCACTGTTGGTTAGCTGGGGCCTCATAGGTATTGTGTGTGCTTTATCTTGTTCTCTCCTTATGTAAACCTTGCTTGAAAAACACAAAGCAAAATTGGGGTTGAAGTCCCAATTGTGTCAATATCATCCAATGATGTGGCAACGCGGGCTTGCAACATTTGATTCGTTGCAGAGAAGAAAAGGATGGGCCTCAGGATTTGCAAGGCCTTGGCTTGACAAGGGAGGCAGCTCTGGTGCCTGTTGTGGAGGCAGGTCTACCCTGGGTGGCATTTTGATCAATCTGCTTGCTTTTCCTAGGCTATTCATGCTGCTGCTGTCCCTTCCTGTGACAGAGCCAAACAAAGCAGTCAGAACTTTACCTGGGATTCCTGACTTACCAATCCATCATCACAGGTGGGAAAAAAGGGGGGCAGCCCCACACAGGTAATGGGTTTGTATTGCAAAGATCCCTTGGAGAAACCTAGTTTTGATTTTTCTAACTGTTCATCATGCAAAATACATGCAACAGTTAGAAAAATTTAAGCTAAGGTTCTTTTTGCTGCAGAGAATGTGGTAAATCAGTAATGATGTTTAATAATATTTAATAATGAAACAGAGGTCTTGGAAAATTCCAGATACTTTCTACACATTGACAGAAGAGTTTATCCATCAAAACTTGTATGATAAGGACTTGGATGAACCAAATATTGCAATGAATGATTGATGGGCTACCATGTTGGGTAAATTTGGACTATTTAGCTTAGTCAACGAGCCACAGCTAAACAAACCATGATTTGGCCAAATGCTTTGTTTCTACTATTTCAAATGTTCTAACTTGGTCTTGGAAGATGCATTGGCTATGTTAATTGAGGATTGCAGGAGTTTTAGCTCCTATACGCCTGAAAAGGGTCCAGCTGTGAACAACTGCATTGCTACATTCTTACCAACAACCCTTTAAGGTAGACTTGTATTCTTTGTATTGCCTGTGTATTAGGTTCATGCTCTCATTTTTCTCCAGAATCTCAAGGAGTTGATTCTTCTTCCAATTTTGTCTATAAAATCCTAGGTAGTAGGTTGGGCTGAGAAAGAGTGGTTAGATTAAAGTCACCAGTAGTGGAATGTGGACTTGAAACTGAATCTTGTTAGTCCCTGTTTAATTTTTTTACATGTACAATAAATATAAAATCATGTCTGAAGGTCGTACTAGTTTTGTAGGGATGACACTTAGTAACTTGTAAAATAACATCTCAGGAAATCATTTCAGAGTGAGTCAATGAAAAATGTATTATTAAATATTATACTTGTAATAAATATATTAAATATGGTATCATAGTTCCAGGCCAATTATTCATGTAGCTATTGGTTCTGGCTTTGGATTTTTTTTGGGGGGGAGTCAACTTTTCTTTGATGTACTTTGAGTGCAGATATGATCAGTTAATTCTGATGAACACAATGAAGAATAGCCAGATCCAAGAAATTTTTAGTTCTGAAAACAACATTTGAAGCACTAACTGGCTGGGTCTTCGGGTGGCCCCATGGCATTTGGATGACAGTTCCATCTTTGGCCCCTGACATAAAAAATTATCTTTGACAAATGTTCATAGATGAGGCCGTGAAGCAGATGTGACTGTCAGCAATCATTGGTAGTCTTTAGAAATATTGCTTATTATTTAGGAAAATGAGGCGGGACCTTAAGTGCCTTAATTCTGAAGGACAAGAAAGAGTATGTGTTTGGGTAGATGTTGACGTATCTGCTGAGCATAACAGTTCCATAGGAGTTGGTAATTTCTTTTATTAGACCGATAAACCCCTCTTTCCTTAACATGTACCGTAAGTTGGTGGTGCATAACATTATTTCCTAACACCTTTTTTTCGGAACTCTAATTAACCTTTGCTTCTTACAACAGCCCTAAGAGGAATGTGGGGAAGAAGGGGATTATTGAGAGAGAAAGAATGGCTATAAGTTTACTTTTTTCATGTCCTGGATTAGATTTGGATCGGGATGTACTCAGATCCGGTAAAGGTAGTCCTCGGCTTACGACCACAATTGAGCCCAAAATTTCTATTGCTAAGCAAGACAGGTGTTAAGTGAGTTTTACAACCCTTTTTGCCACAGTTAAGTGAATCACTGCAGTTGTTAACACAATTATTAAGTGAATCTGGAAAAATGGTCACGACTAACTTTTTCCCCAGTGCTGTTGTAACTTTGAATGGTCGATGAATGAACTGTTGTTAAGTCGAGGAAAACCTGTACTCTAAACATGTATTATAAAGCTTTTGGAAGTGGTTCCATTATTTGCGTTGCAGCCACAAATCTCTGAATTGTTTCTTGGCTCGATGCCATAGGAAGTCTGAATCTAATGATTTTAAGTTCAGAAAAGTAAATTAACTTTTCTACCTGCCTACCTGCAATTCTATATAGGATTTTTTTCCACTGTATTTTTTTTTTTTAGTTTCATTGTAGGTTTTCCCTTGCATGTAAGGCTATCCACTCAAAATGTGGCATTTCAAGAATCCAAGAACTCATTTCAAGAGTTCATTGCAACTTGAATCTTTGCAAGTACTTTTTGATTTTTTATTTTTTTTATTTTTTTATTTTTTGCTAAAACCTCTCTGTAGATAAGTCTGGAATGTGTGTAGGCTGTGCTACATTGGGGGGAGGGGGCGCTTTAAAAATAAATAAATAAAAGCTTTCTGTTATCAACATGAGCTGTAATGAATCAACTTTGGAAACACAACCTGTTCAAAATGTAACTAGAACAGAAACAAGAATTTTGGATTGCAGACACTGTTTCAGTCTGGAAGATTTTCACCATCTTTTACTACCTTTGCCAGTGCAAACTTAAGTTTGCTCAGGGGTGTGCCCTTCGGAAGGGGTTGGAAGGTAAGTGTAATTTAGAGCAATCCTATCAATTCAAAAAGAGGTCACTAGGCCTACGGAAGTCGCTCGCAGGTTATAAACCAGACAGTCTCAGTGACGGAAGGTTAGAAGGTGAATCCATTGTTTATTAATTGTAATTGTCTGGCTGGAGGTATGCTTGTTAGATGGATGGCATGAACTTCAGTTTCTCGGCAAAAACCACCGTACAAAACATGTTCCCACTTGGAATCAACAAAAGAAAAGCTAGGTATAAATGGGTTTATTAATTGGGGGTCTGTTTCGCAGGGGGGTGGAATTATTATTGCTGCAATATATTTGTCAGTATTCAACGAAAGGGGAAATACATGTGGATGTGTCTTCATCTTTTTCCTTTTCTAATACCCGTTTTTGTTATTGTTTTGTTTAGCTTCCTTTTTGTGAGATTTCTTTTTTTCTTTTTTGAGTTTGTGATTTAACTTTCTGAACAACATAAAAAAAATTATTGAAAAAAAGAAGGAAAAATAGATTTCAATAGAAAAGTTTTTCTTCCTTCTCTCTGATTTTTTTTTACATTGTTAAAATAATAGAATACAAAAGATGGTAAGATGAAACAAAATATAACTGCTAAATACAGAAGTTTTTAAAAGCGCAGCGGAAAGGTTTTCTAGCAATAAAATGTCTCCATTGTCTCTGTGTCCCCCAAACATTAGCCACAATTTAAATATTTATGTTTTATGTTGAAGGCTAATTCTGGGGGTTGATTTCTGTTTCAGTCCTAGAAGCCATATCCCAAATATCTAAATCTGCCTTTTCTTTAACGTGTTGCATATCCATTACAGTGGTAAGTTGTGATGGTCATAAAGTGGATCTTCATAAGGCTGACCTAATTTTACGAACTTTGTTGCAGCAGTTGTTAAGCAAATCCCACAGTTGTTAAATAAGCCCATTGTTCGCTATGGTGTGTTTTTCCCAAAAGGCTGGTTTTCGTCAAAAATGAAAATTACGGTCAGCTTGGAAACCTCTCCCTTTCCCCTCAGCATGGCTGGCTCAGGAATTCTGGGAGTTGAAGTTAACAGCATTTAGACTTATATACCGCTTCATAGTGCTTTACAGCCCTCTCTAAGCGGTTTACAATGTCAGCATATTGCCCCCAACAATCTGGGGTCCTCATTTTACCGACCTTGGAAGGATGGAAAGCTGAGTCAACCCTGAGCTGGTCAGGATCAAACTGCTGGCGCAGAATTAGCCTACAATGCTGCATTGTAACCACTGTACCACTACAGCCCATAAAACATCATGCTGCCTCCTCATGGAGTCACATGATTATGATCTGGGTGCTAGGTAACCTGTTCACCCTTTGATGGGTGCCAAGCGGCCCACAATAATGTGATCTCCATTTGCAATCTTCTCTGCCAGTTTCCCCAGAACATCAATGGGGAAGCCGGTAGGGCAGGCGGGAAGTTGCTGCTGCCTGCTGAAGGATTTCTTCTCCACTCCATGCCCCAGACTGGGGGAAGATCCTTCATAGGGCAGCAGTAACAAAGCTTGGATCTTCTGGATCTGAACGTCAATTCTTCAGCTCAGGACAGGAATTCCCTTACATGCACAGAGGGAAGAGGAACTTTGCTCTGGGCTGAAGGTTGCCTACCCCTGGGGTAAGCGAATCTGGCTTCTCCATTGGCTTTGCTTGTCAGAAGATCGCACAATGTGATCACATGACCCCGGGACGCTGCAACTGTCATAAATACATGCCCGTTGCCCAGCGTCTGAATTTTCATTACGTGACCATGGGGATGCTGCAATGGCTGTAAGTGTGAAAAGTGGTCATTAGTCACTGTTTCAAGTGCCGTTGTAACTTTGAACAGTCACTGAGTGAAAGGCTGTAAGTTGAGGGCTACCTTTACTGACAATTTTGCCATTGCAGCATATTCTCCAGTTTTGGTCTCCCAGTCTGATATCGTTGGCAAAGTTTTGGTGTGTTGTTTTTTTTTCTCTCTCTATCTCTTTCTGAACTTCAAAATGACTTGATTTCCCCTTTAAAATACCAAAGAATAGCTGGGAGTTATTAAATAGGCATAGTGCTGAGTGCTTAATTGTGTCAACAGTTATTCACACATTAGTACTTCCTCTTCCTTCAGGTTTACACAGCACTGATTTGTTAAAATAAGTTGATCATATTTCTCATAAATAAAATTAGCTTTGGGCAAAGTAAGCACATGATGGGTGGGGAAAAATTAAACGGTGGATGGTTATAGAGTTTGTTCATTTTCTAAATCTGTTAACTGAAAAAAATGTGTGAAAATCTTTGGATGTGAGTGCGCACTCGTGTCTGATTTAAGGACGTAGTAGACCACAACTCTATTTGCAAAATTATAATAAGCAGATAAATGGGGTAGAATAAATTCTTATTATTTTTCATGTTGATGTTTTTGGGGAGGAAATACTTAGCTGCACTAGTGGAAATATTTTATGCCACAGTTGTTTTTCCCCCCCATTGAATGGAAAGGGAATGCCAAATGGAATATAATATAGCTGTGGCCACTTTGACAAGGGCAATCAGTGATCTGGATTCAGTTTAAGTTGGTTGCCCTTTGTTTCCAATGCAATCAGCCAAGACTCACCAATTGTATTGGGAAAGGCAGGCAACTAACTTAATTCATTTCCAGTCTTCTGTAGGTCTCCTGCACAAAGAATACATGAAATTTGGAAAGGAATTGCCCAAAGTGTAGGTCTGCTTGTTTTGGGGCCCCACCCATCTATGATCGAAGTGATAATGGGGAGATCATTAGCAGGATGCAGTTGTCCGTCTGCTGGTTCTCTCAGGGGTGCTGTTCCTGGATAAGAAGCAATATTTGAGATGAGCAAATTGGAGACGGAAGAAGACAGTGGAGAGCAGACCTCCTGCTGCCAGTTAGGATGGGTAGTATCCTGAGTCTGGGGCAATTCCATAGAAGAAGCTTTACTGGTAGAACAAGTGAGGCCAGATTGAGGGTCAAGATTAGAAGACTGACTTCTGATTCAAGGCTGCTCAGGGATCCTTTGAAAGTTCACTTGCAAGGAGGAATGATAGGCGGTAGATGGAGCCTCCAGGGGGAATGGTAGGCGGTAGATGGAGCATCCAGGAAGAATGGTTGGCGGTAGATGGAGCCTCCATGAGGAATGGTAGGTGGTAGATGGAGCATCCAGGAGGAATGGTAGGTGGTAGATGGAGCGTCCAGGAGGAATGGTAGGCGGTAGATGGAGCATCCAGGAAGAATGGTTGGCGGTAGATGGAGCCTCCATGAGGAATGGTAGGTGGTAGATGGAGCATCCAGGAGGAATGGTAGGCGATAGATAGAGCGTCCAGGAGGAATGGTAGGCGGTAGATGGAGCATCCAGGAGGAATGGTAGGCGGTAGATGGAGCATCCAGGAGGAATGGTAGGCAGTAGATGGAGCATCCAGGAGGAATGGTAGGCGGTAGAGGGAGCATCCAGGAGGAATGATAGGCAGTAGATGGAGCATCCAGGAGGAATGGTAGGTGGTAGATGGAGCATCCAGGAGGAATGGTAGGCGGTAGATGGAGCGTCCAGGAGGAATGGTAGGCGGTAGATGGAGCGTCCAGGAGGAATGGTAGGCGGTAGATGGAGCATCCAGGAGGAATGGTAGGCGGTAGATGGAGCATCCATGAGGAATGGTAGGTGGTAGATGGAGCATCCAGGAGGAATGGTAGGCGATAGATAGAGCGTCCAGGAGGAATGGTAGGCGGTAGATGGAGCATCCAGGAGGAATGGTAGGCGGTAGATGGAGCATCCAGGAGGAATGGTAGGCAGTAGATGGAGCATCCAGGAGGAATGGTAGGCGGTAGAGGGAGCATCCAGGAGGAATGATAGGCAGTAGATGGAGCGTCCATGAGGAATGGTAGGTGGTAGATGGAGCGTCCAGGAGGAATGGTAGGCGGTAGATGGAGCGCCCAGGAGGAATGATAGGCGGTAGATGGAGCATCCAGGAGGAATGGTAGGCGGTAGATGGAGCATCCAGGAGGAATGGTAGGCGGTAGATGGAGCATCCAGGAGGAATGGTAGGCGGTAGATGGAGCATCCAGGAGGAATGGTAGGCGGTAGATGGAGCGTCCAGGAGGAATGGTAGGTGGTAGATGGAGCGTCCAGGAGGAATGGTAGGCGGTAGATGGAGTGGCCAGGAGGAATGATAGGCAGTAGATGGAGCATCCAGGAGGAATGGTAGGTGGTAGATGGAGCATCCAGGAGGAATGGTAGGCGGTAGATGGAGCATCCAGGAGGAATGGTAGGCGGTAGATGGAGCGTCCAGGAGGAATGGTAGGCGGTAGATGGAGCCTCCATGAGGAATGGTAGGCGGTAGATGGAGAGTCCAGGAGGAATGGTAGACGTTAGATGGAGCATCCAGGAGGAATGGTAGGCGGTAGATGGACCATCCAGGAGGAATGGTAGGCGGTAGATGGAGCATCCAGGAGGAATGGTAGGCGGTAGATGGAGCGTCCAGGAGGAATGGTAGGCGGTAGATGGAGCCTCCAGGAGGAATGGTAGGCGGTAGATGGAGCCTCCAGGAGGAATGGTAGGCGGTAGATGGAGCATCCAGGAGGAATGGTAGGCGGTAGATGGAGCGTCCAGGAGGAATGGTAGGCGGTAGATGGAGCGTCCAGGAGGAATGGTAGGCGGTAGATGGAGCATCCAGGAGGAATGGTAGGCGGTAGATGGAGCATCCAGGAGGAATGGTAGGCGGTAGATGGAGCATCCAGGAGGAATGGTAGGCGGTAGATGGAGCATCCAGGAGGAATGGTAGGCGGTAGATGGAGCCTCCAGGAGGAATGGTAGGCGGTAGATGGAGCATCCAGGAGGAATGGTAGGCGGTAGATGGAGCATCCAGGAGGAATGGTAGGCGGTAGATGGAGCATCCAGGAGGAATGGTAGGCGGTAGATGGAGCATCCAGGAGGAATGGTAGGCGGTAGATGGAGCCTCCAGGAGGAATGGTAGGCGGTAGATGGAGCCTCCAGGAGGAATGGTAGGCGGTAGATGGAGCCTCCAGGAGGAATGGTAGGCGGTAGATGGAGCATCCAGGAGGAATGGTAGGCGGTAGATGGAGCCTCCAGGAGGAATGGTAGGCGGTAGATGGAGCCTCCAGGAGGAATGGTAGGCGGTAGATGGAGCCTCCAGGAGGAATGGTAGGCGGTAGATGGAGCATCCAGGAGGAATGGTAGGCGGTAGATGGAGCCTCCAGGAGGAATGGTAGGCGGTAGATGGAGCATCCAGGAGGAATGGTAGGCGGTAGATGGAGCCTCCAGGAGGAATGGTAGGCGGTAGATGGAGCCTCCAGGAGGAATGGTAGGCGGTAGATGGAGCCTCCAGGAGGAATGGTAGGCGGTAGATGGAGCCTCCAGGAGGAATGGTAGGCGGTAGATGGAGCCTCCAGGAGGAATGGTAGGCGGTAGATGGAGCCTCCAGGAGGAATGGTAGGCGGTAGATGGAGCATCCAGGAGGAATGGTAGGCGGTAGATGGAGCATCCAGGAGGAATGGTAGGCGGTAGATGGAGCATCCAGGAGGAATGGTAGGCGGTAGATGGAGCCTCCAGGAGGAATGGTAGATGGAGCCTCCAGGAGGAATGGTAGGCGGTAGATGGAGTGCCCAGGAGGAATGATAGGCAGTAGATGGAGCATCCAGGAGGAATGGTAGGTGGTAGATGGAGCATCCAGGAAGAATAATAGGTTATAGATGGAGCATCCAGGAGGAATAGGAGGTTGTAGATGTATCTTGAATGGAGATACTTACCACAGTTAATTGATTTCTACTGACCTGAAGATACAGCTTTCTCTTATATCCACCGAAGTTTTAATCTGGCATTTCTTCATCCCATTCTTTTCACTGTTTAATGAATATTTTCCTTTGTTCTTCTCAGTTTTGTTGCTGGATGGGCTATTGGCACTCCTGCCCTGAGGAACTCTTAGTTCCCATCATTTTTATTTTATTTTAAAAGAGGATTAAGTACAATTCATTGTGAACTACTTGCTATGATAGTCACCAGGGCCCTAGGAGACCATCGCTTTCACCTGCCCGTGACTCTGAAGGTCCTAAAACTCAGGTCCTAAAATAGCCCACCCAACAGTTGAGAAGCACAGGGAAGGGCTGTCAGATGCAGTGGGAAGGAGACCCCTATTTCATTGTGCAATCATATAAATCATCAGCTATTTGGTGGGCCATATTTGAATATGCCTTAGCACTCTTCTGAAATATTGAATAACAGAATAACAAAGTTGGATGGGACTTTGGAGGTCTTCTAGTCTAACCAATTGGTCAAACAGGAAACCCTATACCATTTCAGACATAGGGTTGTTCAGTCTCTTCTTAAAAACCCCAAATGTTGGAGCACCCACAACTTCTGGAAGCAAGTTCCCCTGATTAATTGTTCTTTCAGGATATTTCTCCTTATTTCTAGGTTGTTTCTCCCTTTTATTTTATCTCCTATTGCAAGGCTTTTGTTTTGAAACTGTCTGACAGGAGTGCTGTCACCATACAGTGTGTTTTCTGCTTCTGCCCATAGCAACTCTTGGTTGTCTAGACCAATATTTTTCAACCTTGGCAACATTAAGATGCATGGACATCAATTCCCAGAATTTCCCAGCCAGGGAATCTGGAAATTGAAGTCCATGCATCTTAAAATCACCCAAGTTAAGAAATTCTGGCCCAGACTAGGACTTATGAATCCCAGCGACCGGTCAGGACGCATAGGGTTGGCCTCCTACGAGTCCCGTCTGTTAAACAATGTCATCTGGCGGGGCCTAAGACTAGGGTCTTCTCCGTTGCTGCCCCAGCCCTCTGGAACCAGCTTCCTTCGGAGGTTTGTACTGCTTCCTCCCTCCTAGCTTTCCGGAAAGTGCTGAAGACACATCTATGCCGACAGGCTTGGGGCATATGAGCTGTGCTCTGCCCCTCGGCCCTAAGAGTGTCCCTCCATCAGTGACTGCGAACTGATTGTGTTTGTATGTGGTATGAGTGTGGTTAATTTTAAAATTGTTATTGAATTCTTGTTGTGAGCCGCCCTGGGTCTTCGGAGAAGGGCGGCATATAAGTGTGAATAAACTAAACTAAACTAAACTAAACTTTGTCTATTGTATTGTCTGTTGTATTATATTGATGTGGCTTTTGACTTCTGGACCACTGTTTTGGAATTTGATCTCAGAATTCATAACTCTGCTCCCCACCTCCAGTTAATCTTGTTTAAGGATGTTAGTGCTTCTTCACAGTTCAGGTGGTCCTTGGCTTACAATCATTTGTTTAATGATCATTCAGAGGTATTGAAAAAAGTGAGTTACGACAGATTGTTGCACTTACAACCATTGCAGCATCCCCATGCTTGGCAACCAGCATGTATATTGATAATGGTTGCAGGGTTCCAGAGTCACATGATTATCATTGTGACCTTTCCAGCTGGCTTCTGACAAGCGAAGTCAATGGGGAAGCCTGGATTCACTTAAGGACCATGTGATTCATTTAACAATTTATTTATTTATTTATTTATTTATTTGACTTCTATGCCGCCCTATTCCGGAGAACTCAGGGCGGCTCACAACATAATAGAAATCACCAATAAAATACATGAATATAAAAACCCCTAAGTTAAAAAAGAAAAACCAATCATTCCATAAACATACACACAAACATACACTGGCTAGGGGCAAGATGTTAGCTGCCCCAAGCCTGCAGGCAAAGGTATGTTTTAAGCAGTTTACGAAAGGCAGAGAGGGTGGGGGCGACACGGATCTCCAGGGGAAATTGGTTCCAGAGGGCCGGGGCCACAACAGAGAAGGCCCTTCCCCTAGGCCCCGCCAGGCGACACTGTCTGGCTGACGGGACCTGGAGAAGGCCGACCCTGTGGGCCCTAACCGGTCGCTGGGTTTCATGAGGCAGCAGACGGTCCCGTAAATAACCTGGTCCGATGCCATGTAGGGCTTTATAGGTCATAACCAACACTTTGAATTGGTTTCGGAGACCAATTGGCAGCCAATGCAGCTCGCGGAGTGATGCCAAAATGTGGGCATTTCTGGGCAGGCCCAACACTGCTCGCGCGGCTGCATTCTGCATTACCTGAAGTCTCCGAACGTTTTTCAAAGGTAGCCCCATGTAGAGAGCATTGCAGTAGTCGAGCTTCGAGGTGATAAGGGCATGAGTGACTGTGAGAAGAGACTCCCGGTCCAAATAGGGCCGCAACTGGTGCACCAGGCGAACCTGGGCAAATGTCCTCCTCGCCACAGCCGAAAAATGATGTTCCAAATTTAGCTGTGGATCGAGGAGGACGCCCAAGTTGCAGACCTTCTCCGAGGGGGTCAAAAGCTCCCCCCCCAGGCTGATGGACGGATAGATTGAGTTATCTTTGGGGGGCAAAACCCATAGCCACTCCGTCTTGTCGGGGTTGAATTTGAGCAGTGTTTCGCTTAACAACAGTGGTTAAAAAAGATTGTAAAACTGGGCATAGCAAAGTGAGAGGGACTTTGGAGTCTAGTGAACGATCACTTGACTATGAGCCAGCATTGTGCAGCAGCAGCCAAAAAAGCTAATATAATCCTGGGTTGTATAAACAGAGGCATAGAATCAAGATCACACGTACTATTAGTATCGCTCTATAAAACCCTAGTAAGACCACACCTGGAATGCTGCAACCCATTTTGGTCACCATATCACAAAAAAAGATGTTGAGAGTTTGGACAAAAATTCAGAGATGAGCAACTAAGATGATCAAACGCCTGGAGGCTAAAACATACGAAGAACGGCTGCGGGACTTGGGTTTGGCTAGTCTAAAGAAAAGAAGAAATAAGGGCGACATGATAGCAGTGTTCCAGTATTGGAGGGACTGCTACAAAGAAGAGGGGGTCTCATTATTCACCAAAGTACCAAGAATGATTGGAAACTGACCCAAGAGAGAAGCAACCTGGAATTAAGGAGAAACTTCCTGATAGTGAGGACAATTAACTAGTGGATCAGCCAGAAATCGTGGGCTCTCCATCACTGGAGATTTTTAAGAAGAGACTGGACAGTCACTTGTCTGAAATGGTATAGGTTCCCCTGCTTGAGCGGGGGGCTGGACTAGAAGACCTCCAAGGTCCCTTCCAGCTCTATTCTATTCTATTCTATTCTATTCTATTCTATTCTATTCTATTCTATTCTATTCTATTCTATTCTATTCTATTCTATTCTATTCTATTCTATTCAACTACCTTGCTTAGCAATAGAAATTCTTGTCCCAGTTATGGTCATAAGTCAAGGATTATCTGTATCTCCTCAGCAACCATAATCCAGTAGTCCAATCAGTAGTCCATGGAGGTTTCATTTCTCTATCATGGTTAGTATCCAAAATCAGATCCACTCTTTTGTATATGTCTAATCTCCCTTGTTGTGTGAGTTTGAAACAACAATTAACTTTCATATAATTTCTTAGTACAGGCCACTGCTATTCTGTTTTAAATGCTATTATTCCACCAGCGTCACTTGGAAATAATAATCTTTTTGATGGTTTGTTATGGAATTCAAATTCTTCTGATTTCTTTTCTTCTTTATTATTATTTTTTTCTAGTAGGCTGTTCTCTCAAATTAGCTGGAAGGTTATGCCTATTTCTTTTAATACAAATAAGCCACAACTTGCTCAAAACATGATGCATTCACATATTATCGCTTCTTCACTAATTATCCAGAGTATTTGTTTAGTGGAAGTGCACTTTCAAGTGGGGGTTGAGTTGGTAACAGTCAGATTGTAGTATAACTAAGAATTATAAAAAGAAAGAAAAAATATGTCAAGTCTCTGACTGTGAAAATTAAAGTTGAGCTGAGAATATCTACTAGGGGGCATTATATTATGCATTTTTGTGCTACAGAGGGCTGAGGATATCAAAGGGAAATGAAGGGTAGGATGGGGGCTAAACTTTTCAAGAGCATAGCTGTTTTCACCTTGTTTTAAGAGGAGATTTAGCATTAAAATGGACTTTCCTTAAAATGCACCATGGAACTGCTGCATCTCTACGTTCAGCTGATGGCTGAGGATTGTAGAATCAAATACAGGTAGTCCTCAACTTACAACCGTTCATTTAGTGACCGTTCAAAATTACAATGACACTGAAAAAAGTGACTTATGATTGTTTTTTAAACTTACTTTTAAACTGTTGCAGCATCCCCATGGTCACGTGATCAAAATTCAGAGGCTTGGCAACTGGCTCATACTTACGACGGTTGCAGTGTCCTGTCATGTGATCACCTTTCTGACAAGTAAAGTCAATGGAGAAGCCAGATTCACTTAACAGCTGCATAACTAACTTCACAACTGCAGTGATTCTCTTAACAACTCTGGCAAGAAAAGTCATAAAATGGGGCAAAACTCACTTAACAAATGTCCCACTTAGCAACTAAGCTGAGGACTACCTGTAGCTTCATATTTTCATAATACCTTTTTAATTCTGATGGGAAAAGGTTTTGTTTTTTTTGAGAGAGAGAGAGAGAGAGAAAAAAAAATATTTGCATTGAAGGAAAGGTAGAATAAGCTGTAGTTGTTGGTGCTTTGTGGGGCTCCACTGTATTCACCAAGGAAGCTTTGGTCAGAATAGAAGTAATGGAGGCTTTGTGATGGCCTGTTTGGTTGTACTTAAAGTCACAACTAAAGGAAAAAGAAGAGATAGTAAGATGAAAATACAGTCATGTTGAAGTTCTCTATTTTCCAGTTCTCACAAATGTCTTAGGTTTCTCATCCTCCCTTAAGAAATGCCCAAACACAATCAACTCCTTGATAGACTAGCATCATTGATCTATGTTTTGCATTGCAAAAGAGCATGAGGAAATGAAAAAGAGGCATTTGCTTTCAACAGCTTAGGAGGCTACAAAACATGACAAAGAAGAGAAGGCAAGAGTAACAAAGAACGTACAGTTTAGTTCAGGGGTCTCCCAACTTGGAAACTGTTAAGACTTGTGGACTTCAACTCCCAGAATCCCTCAGCCAGCCAGATTGAGGAAAGTGCTTGCTGGTTAGGGAATTTTGGGAGTCGATGTCCACAAGCCTTTAAAGTTGCCAAGTTTGGAGATCTCTGCTTTAATTAAGGATGATGGGTAAGCCAAAAAAATAATAATAATAATAAAAAAAATGCAACTATCTCTTGCTTATAAACTTTGCTCCCGGTTGAGCTCAGATTTTTTCTACTTTTTTTGTATTTATTTATGGGATTTCTATGGCTGCCCAACTTGCAAAAAATGCGAGTCTGGACAGTGCAGAGTAATAAAAAGGAATGAAAAAGACAAAACATTGAGAAAGAGTAAGAAAAACAAAAAACCCAACAAAAACCACAGGAACAACAAACCGTCAGGACACAATAAGCTACAGTTCAGACAAGCTTCTCTACCCAAGGTTGAATCTGAGAGTCCTGATTTATTGGGCCTAACTTTTAATTAAGGGTAGAAAATAAATCCCTCAAAGAAATAGATAAACAGCATCTGGATGGTTGTCAAAAGTATTTCTTAGACAAGAAATGACCAAGGGCTTATTTTATACTGATTAGGCCTACATGTTACATTGGAGCCAGGATCTCCAACAGTTTCATTGGGGTCAAAAAATATTGAATAGAACAGTGATTGTCAACCTTTTTAATGCCGTGACCCCCAACCGGTTGTAAGTCGAGCACTACCCAACCGGTCGTAAGTCGAGGACCCCCAACCGGTCGTAAGTCAAGGACTGTTTCCCTGCCTGGGAGCGCCGCACATGCGTGGTGCCGCCCCCTGCGCCGGCCGAGGCGTAGCTGGCAAGGGGCAGCGACAGCGCAGGTCAACCACGGGCTGGGCCACCAGCTGGCCCAGCCCAAGGGAGGTAACCCGCCGGGCCCCAAGCGCGCCAAAACCCCTCCCTGCACCCGCCAGCCTCCCACCTCCCACCCCTGGCCCTCTTTTACTTACAGTTTTAGTAGTTGCTCAGCAGGGAGGGGTGGAAACTTCCGGAGAACTCGCCTTCACTACAGACAACTTGCAGCACCGTTTGCAGACTGGGACTTTTGGCAGGCTCAGCAAGGCGGAGACAGCCTGGACAATTCCTATTGGCTTTTGAAAGCCAATAGAATTAGACTCTATTCAAGAGAGTCTATTCTATTGGCTTTCAAAAGCCAATAGAATAAGAGGGAGTAGCACAGCTAAGGAAAAGGGGGGGAAATGGTGGACTGCGTTGTTTGGCGACCCCCGTGAAATGGTCGTTCGACCCCAAATGGGGTCACGACCCACAGGTTGAGAACCGCTGGAGTAGAAGAATGCCAGTTTTGCTTTGGACATAGAAACCTCACAATTATAGTTTTGACTTAACGTCCCTCAACCCGATGTATTCTACTGATATAGGTAGTCTCAACTTGCAACCCTTCATTTAATGGACATTCAAAATTGCAACATCTCTGAAAGAAGTGACTTACAACTGGTCCTTGCACTTATAACGATCACCGCATCCTTGTGGTCATGTGATCAAAACTTTTAGTGCTTGGCAACCAGTATGTATTGACACAATTGAAGTGTCCTAGGGTCATGTGATCACTATCTAAGACCTTTCCAACTGCTTTCCAACAAGTAAAGTCCATGGATTTGTTTAAGGACTGCATGGTTCATTTAATGTCGGCTGGCGACCCTCAGGGGGAGGGCCTTCTCTGTGGGAGCTCCAACGCTTTGGAACGAGCTCCCCCCCGAACTCCGTACGATGACGGAATTGCGTTCCTTCCGTCGAGAATTAAAAACATATCTATTTCGACAAGCCGGCCTGGGATAGTAGCTCCGGTTCCAACAAGGCCATAATTGTTTTTAGGGGATTGAGTTTTTAAGATTATGTATTGGGTTTTTAAATGATTGGGCCAAATTATTTAATCTATTTTTAATAATTTTACTTTTGTATGTTGATGTTTTTTAATTGGGCTGTACACCGCCCCGAGTCCTTCGGGAGTGGGGCGGTATAAAAATCGTAAAAATAAATAAATAAATAAATAACAACTGCAGCGATTTGCTTAATAGCCGTGGCAAAAAAAACAAGCCATCATAAAATCAGAAGCAACTGCCTTGCCTACCAACGGAAATTCTGATCCCAATTGTGGTCATAAATTGAGGATTACCTGTGGTGCATCATCCAGTTAGTGGCTATGAGATTCTGGGACATCCGGAGGGGTAAAATTCTTGTAAATCCTAGGATGGTTGGTTGAACTTAGCTTGGATTTCTCTGGTGAGTTCTTCCTTGTAAGTAACCTTTCCTTAATGTTTCATTGAACCTTAAAATGTTTTAGGGAGCCAGTTCTAAATGACTGGGTTCAAACCTCATACTAAACTTGACTCCAGAGAAACCACATTATGGCTTTACTAGGATGGGTGCGCCTAGTTGGTGTGTCGTTTGGGAAGTAATAAATGATGACAAAAACCTGAACCAGGCAGGATTAAAACCCATTAAAGTCCTGGAAAAAGAAATAATCAAATGAAATAAAAAGGCTATTTTTCTTCCCTTCATTTCTGGATGAATTGGGCTCTAAAAACTTTGGGTGTTTTTGTTGATTGAGCTTTTTGACTGTGCTGTAAGGTATGTTGATACATTGGGAAAGAAATGGTGCCCAAACAGCTCTAAAATGAACATGAGCCGAGAAAAAAAAAAAAAGACTAAAGATAAATAAAAATGTGTGGTCCTTCAAAAGTTATAATCATCTACAGTCTGCCTCTTCACTCTATACAGTTTATTCTGATAATTTCGGTGATTCCCTTCTCCGTTGCACGCAAGTGTGCGAGCACACACCCAATCTGCCCGAGTAGATAAAACGACTTTGTGTTTCTAACATGATCAGGCCCGGGGAAACAGGAGTGGAACATGGACATCTGTTTAACAATTCCCTTTTGTTGGCAGGATCATAGAGACCCCTGTTGTCTGACTGTTGCACTCAATCAAAATGAATAAGATGCTCATATTTTATTTTTTTTTGAAAGGGTGGTGGGAAAGAGAGAGGAACAAAGAGGACAAAAGACAACCTTAAGTATTTGTTTGCACTTTTCTGTCTTAATTTCAGCAGCCTGATGGTGAGGGGAATCCCTCAGGCTTCAGGGAGGGGGGGAAGGGGGTGAGTAGGGCGGGGTGAGCAAGAAGCAGGGGTTTTCAGGAAGGGTAAAGGAAGTGTTTTGTTCTCTGTCCATGGTGCGGCCCAGGAGAGCTGAAATCACTCAGAACCAATTGCAGCACACTTAGCAAAGTCTTCATTAGCGCTTGCCACACATGCTTGCCAGATGTGTTGGACTGGGGGGGGTGGAATGGAGGAAGGGGGCATGGGAGGAACAGGCTAACATGCTTAAATCTAATAATCTGCCCTTTGTTTTCAAAGCTATTGTGTTGGGGAGGGCAGAAACGGGCAGGGTGTGTGTGTGTGTCCCTGGCCACATTTTTTTTGGTGCAGTCAATCCTCGGTTGGGTGAATGGAATGCCTTGTCTTTTGTTGGTTCCTAGGGAAACACATGCGCGCACTCACACACACATGGTATCCCAGCCCGAGTGAAAGGATATTTTTATAGGCTGCTATCAGTGACCTATTCTCCTGCTGTAAAAAATAATAATAAAGCAGTATTCTGGGGGATTTAGGAAATGAGCCCTGTGCTGCCCCTGGTGGCTGTTTCGGGTAGCATAGTGCAATTTGCTGATTATCAATTTTGGGACAGGGCTGTTGGGTCAGGTTATGTTGGAAGAAAGAGAGGAAAAATTGATTTCTGTTGTTTTGATCGAGAAAAGCAGACACATCAGATAGAGGATAAACACCAACTTTTTCTTTTTTTAAAAAAAAATCTCATTTTTAATCAAAGCTTATTTCTTTATTTAGAGGAGGCTAAAATTTCTCCTCTAAACTGAAAGCTCAAATAATTTTGAATTTCATTTTTAAGTGGGATTCCCCAATAGTTTCACACCTGAAGATCTTAGTATCCCAGAGTTCTCATCCAGAATAATTGCTGGGGATAAACAATCAAATTTTCTTTAAACTTATCAGTGCGAACCCCCGAGTTATATAAGAGAAGATATGACCAATACATTTGTAAACTCAACTCAAGATGCTGGTTGTAGCTTGTTTGTTTGGATTCTACTTTTAAAAGCCTTCATGGTACAGAATTGCAGAATCTCACATATTATTTCTTCCCACATGTATCAGCCAAAGCCTTGAGGTCATCTTTTGAGATATCCTTGTGAAAAAAACCTACCACATCTGATTTGTCAATTACAAGAGACAGAGAGAAATATTAAAATTGCATCTCTAACTGGATCTGATCACCCTACTCCTATGGCCAGCTGGGATTGCCCATCTTCCTGGCATTTTCTTTCGGAATATCCAATAATATGCAATGATTGTTGAAGGTCTCCAATGATGATGAGGTTGATGTTCAAGGCAGCAAACTATTTTAATTTAATTTAATTTAATATTCACATTTATATGCCACCCTTCTCCGAAGACGCAGGGCGGCTCACAACAGGATACAACAACAATTTTAAAATTAACCACACTCATACCACATACAAACACAATCAATTCGCAGCCGCTGACGGCGGGACACTCTTAGGGCCGAGGGGCAGAGCACAGCTCATACGCCCCAAGCCTGTCGGCATAGATGTGTCTTCAGCACTTTCCGGAAAGCTAGGAGGGAGGAAGCAGTACGAACCTCTGAGGGAAGCTGGTTCCAGAGGGCTGGGGCAGCAACGGAGAAGGCCCTTGCCCTAGGTCCCGCCAGATGGCATTGTTTAACAGACGGGACTTGTAGGAGGCCAACGCTATGCGCCCTGATAGGTCGCTGGGATTCATGAGGCAGGAGACGGTCCTGCAAGTATCCTGGTCCATTGCCATAAAGGGCTTTATAGGTCATAACCAACACTTTGAATTGTGTTCGGAGACCAATTGGTAGCCAGTGCAGCTCACGGAGGGCTGGAGTGATATGAGCATGTCTTGGGAGACCCAAGACAGCTCGCGCGGCCTCATTCTGGACTACCTGCAGTCTCCGGACATTCTTCAAAGGCTGCCCCATGTAGAGAGCATTACAGTAGTCGAATCTCAAGGTGACAAGGGCATGGGTGACCGTGAGAAGTCCTTTGTGCTGCTTGAATTATCAACTGGCTCTTGTTAAATTATAAACAAGTAAAATATGGTAATGACATATAACAGGTAAGTCAAACTGCCGACCTATGGGCCGGTTGCATCATGCAGAGGCCGCACCCACCCCAGCTGCAGCAATGTGAAAAAACTTGTGATACATCACGACATGTCACATGATGTGTTGAGTTTGACACCCATGACATATAATAACAGAATAACAGAGTTGAAAAGGACCTTAGAAGATCTTATAGTCCAACACTATGCTCAAACAGGAGTTCCTATATCGTTGACAAATGGTTGTCCAATCTCTTCTTAAAAACTTTCAGTGTTGGAGCATTCACAACTGCTAGAGGCAAGTTGTTCCACTAATACATTGTTGTGTCAGGTAATTTCTCTGAGTTCTAGGTTGCTTCTCTCCTTGGTTAGTTTCCATCCATTGCTTCTTGTCCTCCCTTCAGGTGCTTTGGAGAATAGCTTGACTCCCTCTTCTTTGGGGCAACCACTTAGATATTGGAAGACTGCTATTATGTCATTATGTTTCTTTTTCATTAAACTAGACTTACCCAATTCCTGCAAACATTCTTTTTATGTTTTAGCCCCTAATAATCTTTGTTGCTCTTCTCTGTACTCTTTCTAGAGTCTGAACATCTTTTTTATATCGTCGTGACCAAAACTGGATACAGTATTCCAAGTGTAATCTTACCAAGGCATTATAAGGTGTACTAACACTTCACATGATCTTGGTTCCACAAAGTCTTCCCTAATTAAAATGGCTATCAGAATTGATTGACAATCAGAGAAGGTTACACAGGGACTCTGTGTTATGCCTTCTTCTCTCCAATCAGTACACATTTTCCATTGATTCTGAAGTTTGTTGAATCCTTAACTTGATAAATATCCTTGTGGGTTTGACCTTGAATTGTCAGGCTAAACAGAGATGAATTTAGAGGAAATGTGTCAATCTAATAAAGTCAATGTAATCCCTGCAATTTCAAATATTAGGCTGCGTTCCCTTTCAGCAGATGCTGAATTGGTTTTAAAGTTGCTGAAATAGATGTGTACCGCTAATTAATGTATGTGTTGAATCATAATTATGTCATCCTGAGGGATTTACAAAATAGAATTTAGTTAAAATTTTATTCGGTCTTCAATCATTCACAGGAGGCACACAAATTATCGTCATTTAGTGCTCTCTGATTTCAGTTCTGAAGATTATCGGAGGTGAGTGGGGCGGGGGAGGCAAGGAATTTGTGTTGTTGCTCTTCTCTCCACTGGGCAGCACAGTGGCTCAGTGGTTAAGAGGCTGGGTTTGTTGGCTGGAAACCCGGCAGCCCAGGTTTGAGACCCAAGTGCCATGCGACAGGGTGAGTTCCCATCCTCGCCTCAGCTCTTGGCCATCTAGCAGTTTGAAAGCATGCAAATGCAAGTAGACATTTCAATGGGAAGGAAAGTCATGACTACATGACCACGGAAATGTCTTCTGACAGTGGTGGATCAATGGCCTTGAAACACCACTCCTTACAGTCAGCAACGATTAGTGGAGTAAGTTCCACTCTTTTTATAACCTTCTCTCCAAGACAGATTAATATGCTCTAATTTTCACATATTATTAGTATAGTCCAGGGGTAGGCAACCTTGGCTCTTTTACGACTGGTGGACTTCAACTCCCAGAATT
This sequence comes from Bothrops alternatus, assembly GCA_034064705.1. NCBI lineage: Eukaryota > Metazoa > Chordata > Lepidosauria > Squamata > Viperidae > Bothrops > Bothrops alternatus. The sequence continues at coordinate 1,840,471 of JARGCV010000146.1, read as the reverse complement.
CCTGAGCCAGCATGGCTCAGCTTGGAAACCTCTCCCTTTCCCCTCAGCATGGCTGGCTCAGGAATTCTGGGAGTTGAAGTCCACAAGTCATAAAAGAGCCAAGGTTGCCTACCCCTGGTCTAGGAGGCTCACCGCTTAGAACAGGAGGACTTGGGACAGGGGTAGGCAACCTTGGCTCTTTTATGACTGGTGGACTTCAACTCCCAGAATTCCTGAGCCTGCATGGCTCAGCTTGGAAACCTCTCTCTTTCCCCTCAGCATGGCTGGCTCAGGAATTCTGGGAGTTGAAGTCCACGAGTCATAATAGAGCCAAGGTTGCCTACCCCTGGTGTAGGGTCATGTGATCACCTTCTGGCAAGCAAAGTCAAGGGGAAAATCCAGAGTCATTTAACTAACTTAAATCCAGAGTCATGTTACTAACTTAAGAACTGCAGTGAGTCACTTGACAACTATAGCAAGAAAGATTGTAAAACTCATTTAGCAACTGTCTTGCTTAGCAATGGGAATTTTGGGCTCAGTTGTGGTTGTACGTTAAAGACTACCAATAGTTCAAGATACCAAACATGAGATGCCCACTTTCATGCTAAAGTCTGTGAAAAGTAGGAAAAGGCATACGGACGGCAGATGGATTGTACTTGGGAAAGTTTGCAGTTGTGTGTGTTCTTAATCTTTCATTCGTTCCCTGTGTGGCTCCGTAGTCTTCTACCAGTTGCTTTTTCTGGCTGAACACCCTGGTTTGCCTATTCTCTCCAAATCTTTGTCTTGTCAAATGTTGCACGTGGAAGGGAAATACAGAATTGAGAATTTGCAGTTTGCTACCAACCTTTAAGGTTTAGCTAGATAAGGGTTCTTTTCTCTAGGGATGGCATTTTCAACCTGTACTATAAGCCGTCTCACTTTCTTTTATCTAGTTATTTGGCCAATGGGATGATAGCTAAGCTGCTGGGTACAATAACAATCATTTTCTGATGTTATGGTTGAAAAATGTACAGGAGCCCAATTCGGAATTTTGAAAACACATTTGAGGGCACTCTTACAAAATGGCTGCTAGGAAGGGCATAGCAATTGTACATCACACATTTGGTTTGGGCAAAGAGCCATCACAAACTCTTTAAACCATCTCAGTTTGTCTTATCTTGCTAATCAAGTGGGATCTGGAATCTGGTAAATGTCAAAGAAAATTCCAGCCAGCACACGGGGATTTATCTGTGTTATACTGGGATGAAAGAACTTCAGGAAAAACGGATGAGGCCACATGAGACTATGCACAAGAGTCTTCTTCAGATCTACTGTCTATGAGTTCCCATAATCCTCAGCCATCAAGGGCCCAGACAACATAGATAATGGATTTCAATTCCCATAACTGAATTGTGATGATCCTGGACCATATGGATTATGGGTATCACAGTCCTTGAGGGCATCAGAAACAGTTCATTTGTTGGGTACCATTTCAGGAAATATTTTTACCATATTCTGATGTAGCACTGATACGTTATCAGAAATGTTGTATGAATAGGATATTGAATTTCAATTAAAACTTCAAGCCATAGATTGATTTGTAGCCAGTCTCTTTCCTTCTTTCCCTTTCCTTAATAGTTTTCATAATTTTAATATTGGACATGGATCAAGTGCAAAATAACCTGGGACAAATTGTGTATAAACACATTTTTAAAAGTCTCCCTACTCCATTGTATAGCAGTGGGGTGTTAATGTAGTTTTTGTATGGCCTGTTTCCTTCCGTCTTTTCCTTCCTTTGTTCTTCATTGGAGCCGTTACACACTGCTAAGCATACCTTGAGAAATCTCTGAAGTTCATTGTGTGTAGTACCCAAACCTAGAAGACTTGGGCCACAAACATATTCTGCATTTAAAAACATATTTCAACTTCATAATGCTGAGCAACGTATATGTCTTCAAAACCAGAGTATATCTAATCTTGCTTAAGACATCCATTCTTTGTGAATTCCAACATTGCATATCATGATCTACAGCTCCTAGACAATTAGTCAGGAAGGAAAATGGTTATTCTCTGAATTTTGTGATGCAGTGTTCACCTTACATCTGTACCAAGAAAAACGTCTAAAATGCATATGTTAAGAGAAAATGCACGTAGAAAAGGAGAGAGAGAAAAATATGTGTAAAATTACATGTTTTGAGGAAAAACAATAACAGCTAGCTTTCTTAGTTCAAAGAGAAATTGGGAAGAATATACTTGTGTATGAACCTGTCCAAATGTCATGATTGGAGATGAACTGATTCAGTATCTGATCCGTTGCAGTTCCTCTATGTTCTTGTCATGAATATTCTTCCTTATCTATCTTTTTGTTGCCTGTCTGTCTTTTTATTTGAAGGTTACATTTCTGTCCTTAGAGAACGGGCCAAACATCTGGTTTAATTCCACCACAATATAATCTATGCATTATGCTTCCATAGCCATAGATGCATCAAAATAATTTTCCAGGGTGGAACTCCTAACTTTTGAACTGACCTTATGGATGCCTTGTGTGGTGCCTGATCTAAAATAACAATTTCCAGAGAAATAGAGAGATGGATGTTTGCAGCAGATGCCAACTACATGTTGGGATAACCTTTCCAGGGGAAAGGTCCCCAGCAGGAAGTTGCACAGAAGCTGGAGAGGGGAATTCAAACCTTAAATAAGTTCAGGACATCTCCCTCACTCAATTTTTTTATGCTGGGACAGCTTCAGCCCCATTCCTAGAAAGCACCACCTTGGTTTTATAGGTGATTTGTAACTTAAGAAGAGTCTGATCTAAGGTTTTTGTCTCTCTCTCTCCAATAAAAAACGCATTTTCGGTTGAGTGTTTTCTTAATTGCAGTTGTTACAGCCAACATTCCAAGGGATTGTGCTTGTAGAGGGGATCCTACATGTAATTACAGGTAGTCCTTGACTTATGACCATAACTGAGCCCAACATTTCTATTGCTAAGCGACAGTTGTTAAGTGAGTTTCCTCCTATTTTATGTTCTTTCTTGCCATAATGGATAAATGGATCACTGCAGTTGTTAACTTAGTAACACAGTTGTTAAGTGAATATGGCTTGCCAAAAGGTTGAAGAATGTGATTACGTGACCCTCGGACACAGCAACTGTCATAAATATGAGTCAGTTGCCAAGTGTCTTAAGCATGGGGATGCTTTAACTGTAGTAAGTAAGTCATAGGTCGCATTTTTCAGTGGGCCATTGTAATTTTGAACAGTCACTAAACAAACGGTTGTAAGTCAAGGACTACCTGTATGTAGCTCCTTTCCTTCGATATGGAAAGAAAGAATTGAGACCAGGCTGTCTTTATCTTACAAAATATTGACCTAGAAAGCCCAGAATGTGCCAGCCTGAAAGAAGTTGAGATCAAGTTGATGTCTCGTCCTTGAAAATGAGTTCTGATATTTTCTCGGTAGGAACTGGGAAGTGCAGAGAGCATTTTGGGATCATCTGGACCAAAGTCTTTCTGGTAGCGAAGATGATATTTTTCTGATAAATCCATCAAGTTCCGTTTCTACTGATTAGGCAGGTAAAGCCATTCAAAACAAATTCTAAAAGAGAATGGATCTGAGCATTTAATTCTGACTGCTGTTTGCAATAGCAGTAACGACAGCGTATAATAACATCCTTGAGAACAGAAGTGTCTGAAAGAAAGGTACAGTCTGCTACTGGAAGTTGTATTTAAAAAGCGGTAATTATATTTTTAGAAAGGGGTTACACCAAGAAAAGTCATGCTAAAGAACCCCACATTAGAGAACAGTATTATAAACATGAGTGCATGTAATATGCATTTTTTTTTTAAAAAAAATCTTGGGCAACTTATGTTAACAGGTATGCAAATTAAGGGGAGATGTGTATGAAGTGTCCTTATGTTGGAAGATGTTGCAAATGTAAACTGTTAGGAAGTTTTCTGTGTATTGAAACACACACACAAACACACATTAGACAAACAAGCCACCAAACCAGAATGCAGAATTACCAACACTGATAGCAAAACCTGGGATTTTCACTTGATTTTTACTGATGTTTATATTCCTGACACTGACTTCCATCTTTTTCAACCTGTCTATGCTTCATTGCTTTCGCTTGAAAATGTACACAGGTAACATCTCTTCTCATATCAGCACTCAGCCATTGTACATTGTTGCAGTAGTAATATTATAAAAATATTTTAGAGTTGGAGCTGAAAGAAGGGAGTTTATTTGGCTTAATTTCTAGAATAATTTTTTTTTCTCCAGGTGTCTTTTGTTCTATTAGAACGATTTGTTCAGCATGCTTGGAAATGGTAGCTTTCAATTATTGTTGGGTTGATCACTGAAATTCTAAAAAATTAAATTTTGGTTGCTGGGAAGATGGCAACTTAGAGGCAACATCAGGTGTTGAAACAGCTTTCCCCCACTCAGCAATGGACACCCCTATGGCCTCTTGTTGCTACTACTTCTATGTCTATGTTTTAAGACAGCGGTTCTCAATCTGTGGGTCGCGACCCCATTTGGGGTCAAACGACTGTTTCACGGGGGTCGCCAAACACTGCAGTCCGCCATTTTTTTCCCCATTTCCCCTCGGCCGTCGCGCGTGCGCCGCGCATGCGCGATTCGGGCCGTTGCGCCGCGCATGCGTGATTCGGGCCATCACGCTGCGCATGCGCGGTGCAGGTCGGGGTCGCAATGCGCATGGGCGGCGCAGGTCGGGGTCTCGGCCTGAAAAAGGTTGAGAACCGCTGTTTTAAGAGGATATCATACCATGATACAATGCTGTTGTCTATGGCAGTGTTTCTCAACCTTGACAATTTTAAGGCATGTTGACTTCAACTCCCAGAATTCCACAGCCAACATTGCTGGCTGTGGAATTCTAGGAGTTGAAGTCCACATGCCTTAAAATTGTCAAGGTTGAGAAACACTGGTCTATGGGATTCTGGAAAAATGTGGCACTTTTGTTTTTTCCTTGATTTGGGAGAATGATGGACTTGTTTCCTCTCTTCTTCCCTACCCTGTAAAATAGGGGTTGGAAACACACAACCTTCTGAGAGACATATGGTCTCCTCAGCACTCTGAGATTGTGACACTGAATTTTAACAATCAAATAGTCAAAGTTGTCATGTGGAGGGAGTGGATTTCATGGGAGGTTTAAAGGTGAAAATGGAAGAAACCTCCTGAATCCCCAAACCAATATAAAGGCCAACCTTCACCTGCTTCATGTGGGGTTAGATGGTTTTAACCGATGCCCCTTAGCATCAGTTTTAATTGGTGCCCCCATCTTGACTACTGCAATGTGCTCTACGTGGGGCTGGCCTTGAAAAGTATGCAGAAGCTTCAAATGATTCAAAATGCAGTGACCTGCATGGTTTTGTACAAGTCTAGATTTGCACACGTGTGACCTCTGTTGCAGGAATTGCATGGGCTGCTGATTATCTTTGGGTCCAGTTCAAGCTGCTGGTTGTCGCCTTTACAGAGAGCACATTATTTGAAGGACTGTCCTTTCCCAGTTAACATCTACGCAACTCACAGGAATGGAGAGGCAGGGAATGTTATGGGTGAGACGAAGAAGGGCCTTCTATGTGGTGGCTTCCTCCCTGAGGAACATCATCCGTGCAGAAAAAAGATTGGGCCCCATCTAACACTCTTTCAAAAGGCCCTGAAAACATGGCTTTGCCAGCAGGCTTGAGGACCCCAGGGTGATAGGGAACCTATCAAGGGGTTGGTCTGATTACTACTGCAGGGGGCCAGGGGTTTACAACCTTTTTTATTGGGTTTTTACCACTGTAAGCCTCCTGGAGTCACTGTGAGTAAGTTGGGCAGCCATACACATTTTCTTAATAAATAAATAATGTAATCTTACCCAGCCAAGTTCTCCTAATAGACTTTCCTAATTTTTCTTTTTTGGAACAGCAGTCATAACTTTTGATGACATTGTCTCTTTTCAAGTGTGTGTGTGTGTGGGGGGGCTGTTTCCTTAATTCAAACAAATTTTACTCCTAAGAGATCTCTCTCTTACCGGTACCTTCAAGATTCTCTACAGGGGTAGGCAACCTTGGCTCTTTTATGACTTCAACTCCCAGAATTCCTGAGCCAGCATGGCTCAGCATGGAAACCTCTCCCTTTCCCCTCAGCATGGCTGCCTCAGGAATTCTGGGAGTTGAAGTCCACGAGTCATAAAAGAGCCAAGGTTGCCTATCTCTGGCCTAGGCCTAGGCCGTTTTATGACTCATGGACTTCAACTCCCAGAATTCCTGAGCCAGCATGGCTAAGCATGGAAACCTCTCCCTTTCCTCTCAGCATGGCTGGCTCAGGAATTCTGGGAGTTGAAGTCCACCAGTCATAAAAAAGCCAAGGTTGCCTACCCCTGCTTCTAGGAGGTCTCGGTGTTTCTGTGGGATTCCTTAACAGTTCAGTGCTAATCTGTATCTTTGATGGAGGTTGTTACCTAAAATAAATACTCAGGCCACTTTTTCAGGACTTCAGGAATGTAGCTCTTCCCTTTCCTCCCCACAATCCACTGGAATTGGGGGCTGGGGGCAGGAGGTAGATAGGAAGAGCAATGGAGAGTCATTTCTTTGTCTCCCAAAGGTGCTTTCCCATAGGCAATTGGACTTTTTTGGTTTTTTTCTTTGAAAACGTTTTTCTTTCTGAAGAACTGAATGAGAAGTGAAATGTTTTCAAGGAAAATAGCCAAGAAAATCCAGCTGCCCTTTGGAAAAGCACTTTTGGGGCAACCATGACCCAAACCATGATTGAGAATCTCCACAGACATTTCCTTGACTCAGTTGCTGAGGAATTGTGGTCACCCTTACTTCTGCCTTCCTCTTCTTATCTGCTAAACTAGGGATCCTCTTATAACACCTCGTCCTTGTTTAGCATCCACCAATGTCACGTTGAACATCAGAACCTGGCCTTCCAAGTCCAGCAGGCTTGGTGCAACCTGTCTTTTCTACTTTACCTCCCTACAATGCCCTGACCCTGGGGGCAAGCACAGCTGGCCAAACAATGCCTCCATCGTGAAGGGATTGGCTTCTGCTGTGAGAGAAAAAAGACCCCCACCCAAAAAAGAGACAGCCCGTGCAGCTGCAGCAGAAGGAGAACAGAGGTGTGTGTGGGGGTGAGCATGAATTCCAGAAAACAGTAGGCTTTTTCTTATGCACAAGCCTTATGCTATAGCCATTAGTCCATAATTAGGTTGTGAGGGTCTTCTCTCCCTCCCCCCCTTGGGGAAGTTTCTTTTTGTAGATTAAAGAGGGGTTCAGGGGTTGTTGGGGAGAGAAGACGAAGGGAAGAGTTTAGAGGAACACGGCCCGATCTCCTAGGTCTGGGAACAATGAAGCTGCAGTGGGCAGCTTTGAGTCCTGCATATGGTCTTCCTTCGGAAAGAGTTGATTAAGCGAGTCCGGATGAAATTGAAATCCTGTGATTTGACCTTTGTCTGGCCTGGGAGGGCTGCAATTCGCATAACAATTTCCTTTTGTTCTTTGTTTGGCGTTATTAATCCAACATGAGCCTCGAATTAATCAGGGCTAGTGCGTGGTTGCATTTTCTTCTTTTCTTCACCCTAATTCGCAGCTCCACGGCCTGTGTCTTTTTTAATTAAACCCGACCGATAGCAGGCCAGTGCCCTCTGATTGTGGCACGTACCAACCACAGATTGAGGGATGAAGAGGCTAAATAAGCAGGATGAGATTACTTCAAGGTTTTCGTTTAATTGTTTTCTTCTTCCTTTTAAGTAAAAAAAAAAAACCTGGAAGGAACACTGAATTGTGGGCCCAAGGGAATATTTCCTTTATTAAGCCTGTGTTTGTCTTTGTCGGGGTTGGAGAAGGGGGGGGCAGGCAGATAGTTTCAGTGTGGAGTTTTGAGTCCTAACAGCACCAGGGTTTATACAATTAACAGCCTCTAGTTGCTGATTCAAACGGTGCCTCCTCCGTCACAGAAGTGATGTGTTGATGGGACAGGATATCAGAAGGAAGAAAAACAACAAGTGGCTGGCCATTTCAACTTTGTTTAGCTACATGGGTTTGTTTGGATTGGGGTTGACATCCTACTCATACATCTATCCTCACAGCCCATCTTTCTGCAGTTATACGGCTCACTTCTTTGACCGCTAAACTATGGATGGGTTGGATTAGACCCCCCCCCAAAAAAGCTTGATCAACGGTTCACAAAATAATTGTTGGGTGGTTGCCTGTTCACCAGAAGCGGTTCTGCAGACTGGTATCTGAACAAAGAGGCTCAGTGTATCAGCTCCCACCTGGTGGCCAGCTAATTAGTGGAGAGCATGGCCACGTGATTGCATTTGCCTAAGCTCTGCAGTGTCAAAGCAAGGGGTGGCTTGCGTATGGCGCTCCATTCATACCAGTGGTTCCAGGGAAAGACCATAACTGAATAAGAATATGCACAGGCCTTATATGTAGATGTTCCCAGATGTAATACCTGCATTTCTAGAACAGACCAAACAGGATCGTTGTCTGATCCTGGAAGACAAAAGGACCACAAATGGGTTTTGTTTCTTTAGAATGGAGGTAGGTTTCCTTAGATATGTGAATGGTTTGGGCTTGTATGCCGCTCCTCTCCGGAGACTCGGAGCGGCTAACAACATATATATAAACAACAAATTACAATAAAAATCCCAAACAAGAAATATCTAAAAATACAATAAAACACCCACTCAAATTCAACAGTCAACCACAATCATCCCCAGGCCTGCCGGCAAAGATAAATTTTAAGATTTTTTCGGAAGGCCGGGAGAGTCGGAGAAACGTGGACTTCAGGAGGCAGTTGGAGGCAGTTGGTTCCAGAGGGCGGGCACCACAACAGAGAAAGCCCTCCCCCTAGGGCCCGCCAGACGACATTGTTTCGCTGACGGGACCCGGAGGATGCCGACCATGTGTGCTCTCACCAGTCGTAGGGAAGTATGTGGCAGAAGGCGGTCCCGTTGCTACATCCAGAATAAGACATAAAAAAGAGAAGGGATGAATCATGTGGGTGACCTGCTCTACAAAGATAATGTCTTATGACCATGATGGATAGGCTCTGTTATGGTCATAAGTCAAGGACTAGGTGAAGTGCAACCTTATGCACATGGAACAATTGAGTTTTTCCCATGGATGGGTATATGCCTTTAAGCTCCACTTTCATTAATACATTCAATATCATTTTCTGGATTGGGGCAGGTACAACCTATATGGAAGTTCCTCTAGATCAGGGTTTCCCAACCGGAGGTGCTCACACCCCCTGGGGGTGCGAGACAATATTCCAGGGGGTACAAAAACTTGGGTTTCCAAAATTATAGTGTATGTGCATAATTCGTTGCCATTATTTCAAACTTTTGTAAGGGATGCAAGAATATATCAGAAGCATTCTAGGGGTTCCCTCTAGAAAAGGTTGGGAATTGCTGCTCTAGATCATTTGTTCACTCGCTCACATCAATATAAATGTATGACATGATAAAACATCTGCAAAGAATCTTCGCCTTATTGCATTTGTACCTCAATGTTTCAATGAAAGCTTAAGACAGTGGGCACTGCTTGATTTCACCCTCACCACAGCAATTGTGAGATAGATCAAGCTGAGAGAGACTGGCCAAATGTCACGTAATGAACTCCATGCTTGAGTAGGAAACAGATGGATTTCTAAGATCTAAATCCAACACTTGGTAGCTGCTAGATTATATTTATTAGAATCACAGTAGATATACAGTATCTGTATCAAGACTTTGTGGCATATAAACATATATGAGATGACGCTAAAGTGTAGGAAAGAGAGAGACATTTTAAAGTCAATGTGAATCGGGATCTTGGCACATGTCATTGGAAGTTATATGTCATTATACACAAATTTGATTTATTTGTCAAATCTTTATCCTGCCTATCCTCTAAGATAAAACCTCCCCTGAGATGAGATGAACACCTAGAGATTTTATGGCTGTGGTTGTGTTAATTTCTTGGCAAAATTAAGGAAGTGCTTTGCTGCAGGATGTCATGTGACTATGTTTTGCGACTTTCTGCCGGCTTCTCCATAGACCAGGGGTTCTCAACCTTGGCAACTTTAAGACTTGTGGACTTCAACTCCCAGAATTCCACAAGTCTTATTAAGTTGCCAAGGTTGAGAACCCCTGCCATAGACTTTGCTTGTTGGAAGCCAACTGTGAAGGTCACAAATGGCAGTCATGTGATTGTGCGATGCTGCAATCGTCGTAAATAGAGCATGTATTTTTTTCCTCCTATTTGTACTATCTTTCACACTTACGGCTGTTTTTTTTTTTCTTTTTCTCATTTACGTATCATTTGATGTTTATCTTTTATTTCTGTGATAATCTGTAATTAAAATGATATATGAAAAAAAGTAAATGCACTCTGATTTCCAAGCACCTGAATCACATTTGTAGGTTTGAAGGAGAGCATCAGGGGCTGTGGCTTTGAGGACTGGTTGTAAATCTCCCCTTTTTCAGCGTTGTTGTAACTTTGAACAATCGCTGAATGACTGGTCAGTAAATGAGGACCACCTATATAAGAACGGCCCTTTAATCCAACATTTCGCATCACTCATTAGTCAATTGGTGATATCAAGAAAAGTCATCAGCCCGGATTAAAAGACTGGGCTCCCATTGTGCTTTTGAACATCTGGAATTTAAAGGCTCTTGCCTGCTATAATAAAGGTAGCAAACATTCCTCTCTTTTTTAGTTTTTATTTTTCCTTTTTTCACTATGCAACAAAAATAAAACTGAAAAATACATTTTTTCCCTTAACAAAACTGTGTTATACATCTCATATATATTATTTACAATTTATTTACATCAGTAATCATGTCTTTTTCTTTCTTTGTTCTAGCCAATCATAACATTTGTTCCATATTTCATAAAATTCTGTTGCCTCCTTGTCTTTTAATTCTAGCGTACGTTTATTCATTTCCGCGCATTCAAGAATTTTGTATATAATCATATCGTTTATAGGTATGTTTTCACTCTTCCAACACTGCGTGTATACTATTAAAAATTAAAAAATAATAGAGAAAAGACCAAACTGTTAGTCAAAAACCTAACCGAAAAACAGAAAAGGATATTAGAAGAAAATCTGGAATTGCAAACTGTAAAAAAGATCAAATATTTAGGAATCTGGCTTACCACAAGGTGCTCCTCAATAAAAGAAGATAACTATAAAAAAACTGATACTACAAACGAAGAAAGATTTTGGGACCTGGGGGAAATTACAATTATCATTATTCGGTAGGATTGCATTGATCAAAATGAATACATTACCAATATTATTATGTTTATTCCAAACAGTCCCGATAAAATTAGAGAAATTTTTTTTGAAGAATTAGATAAAATAATAAATAAATTCATCTGGTCGGGCAAAAAAGCATGGATAAACATGAAAATATTACAAGATAGTAGAAGTAGAGGTGGACTTGGGCTCCCAAAATGGGAAATTTATTACCAAGCAGCTGGACTACTCTGGATCAAAGATTGGATAAACCTAGACAATAAAAGAGTTTTAACGATTGAAGGGCACGACTTACAGGCTGGCTGGCATGCCTTTTTATGGGGGGAAACAGGAAAAAAACACACATACTTTTATCAACATCAGATAAGAGATGCGCTGATTCGGACGTGGGAAAAAGTTAAAAAAAGACATTATAGGAAAATCCCAAATTGGATTTCACCGATGGAAGAGATGATTCACCCTAACACCTTGGATAAGAAAAAGATGATTAGATACAAATAACTATTAGACAATCGAGGAAACCTTAAAATCAAGAGAAGAATTAGAAGAACAAGGAATAATCATAGATTGGTGGCCATATTTACAGATCCAATCTAAACATAGTAAGGATATGGAAGAGCACGGAATAAGCCAGACTCCACATCAATTGGATAAAATTTTAACACTTAAGGAAGGAAATTTTTTAACAAAAACCTATAAATATTTATTAGAGGTAGATCTGGAGGAAGAAATAGTGAAAGGGCCAATGATAGCATGGGCGAGAAATGTGGGCCGAAATATAAATCTGGAAGAATGGGAAAGATTATGGAACATAAATTGTAAACTGACACTGTCAACTGCATATAGGGAAAATCAATACAAAATGTTCTATAGATGGCATTTAACACCGGCGAGATTGGCTAAAATGTACAAAAATATGAATCCGGAATGTTGGAAATGTAAAAATAAGGAAAGAACATTCTATCACATGTGGTGGCTGTGCCCTAAAGCAAAGAGCTATTGGGAACAGATAGGGAACTGGATACAGAAGATAAGCAAGGTGCAAACTGAATTCAAACCTGGACTATTTCTTCTGGGTATAATAAATTTAAAGATGGAAAAGCAACTCCAACACATCATTATACATATATTGACAGCAGCCCGCGTAGTATAGCAAACATTCATTTAAAATAGGTTCCCACTGACGGCCTGATTTACTATTCCTTTAGTCCAGCTGTCTTTTCAACATATCTACACTGGCAACCCTTACCACACTGGATAATTCTATATTTCACAATTTAAATGCCTTGTCTGTAAAAGAAACTTCCTTTTGTGGTGCTGTCTGCTTTTCAATAAATAAGTATAGAAATACGGAGCTGATTCATTTCAATCTGTTTAATGACTGGGTACCTGCTCTGTTACCCTTTCCTAAATTTTTGATAATCTTCATTCCCTTCCATGGATGCAGACATGGAATAGCTGTACCCTTGATAATAACATTTCTTTTTTTTTTCCTAATATCTGATTATATAGGTTTGTATAACTGGTGCCCTGAGTGATGTAAGGAAATCTAAATTGGTATTTTGTGATGTGAAACTGCTGTGTAATTTTCTACATGGTCCAATACTCATGGGAGTCTTGTGAGTAAGATGTCAGTTGTATCTTCAGCCACAGAAGCTCACTGAATGACTATGAACCATATGCATAAAACAAACACACCATTTTACAAGTATCCACTTTATGTTACAGTCTCTATAATCGGGAGTCTATAGTTTATGAGCCCCATTTCCACCACTGCTAATCTCAGCAATCTGAACAAAAAACATCCACATTCTCAGTGTTCCAATATCTCAGGGGCTGCCCCAAAGAAGAGGGAGTCAAGCTATTCTCCAAAGTGCCTGAAGACAGGACAAGAAGCAACAGGTGGAAACTAATCAAGGAGAGAAGCAACCTAGAACTAAGGAGAAACTTCCTGACAGTGAGAACAGTTAACCAGTGGAACAACCTGCCTCCAGAAGCGGTGAATGCCTCCAACACTGGAAGTTTTTAAGAAGAGACTGGACAGCCATTTGTCTGAAATGGTATAGGGTTTCCTGCCTGAGCAGGGGGTTGGACTAGATGACTTCCAAGGTCCCTTCCAACTTTACTATTATTATTATTATTATTATTATTATTATTATTATTATTATTATTATTATTATTATTATTATTATTATTATTATTATTATTATTATTAAGCACCAGGGCTAGAAAGCAGGAGACAATGAGTTCTAGTCCAGACCTAGCCATGAAAACCAGCTGGGTGACTTTGGGACAGTCACTCTCTTTCAGCGCAACCCACCACACAGAGTTGTGGTGGTGGGGAAAATAGGAGGAAGATGTGCTGCCTTGAGTTATTTGCAAAACTAATGAAGGTGGAATACAAACAAACAAGCAAACAAACAAACTGGTAGCAAAAAATAATAATAAATCCATTCAGTGGGTAATTCACACTTTGTTGCAACTTTTTGGCCATGTCAAGTAGTTCCCCATACAAATCACATATTCAGCTGTGGCACATGAAGAATTAATCCAGACACTGTATGGGCCGTCATCCTCAAGTAAAGAGGGATCTCGTGTGTGTGTGTGTGTGTGTGTGTGTGTGTGTGTGTGTGTGTGTGTGTGTGTGTGTGTGTGTGTTAGAGAGAGAGAGAGAGTGAGAGAGAGAGAGAGAGAGAGAGAGAGAGAGAGAGAGAGAGAGAGAGAGAGAGAATGAGTTCGTTACTCCTTTGTGTCCTTCACTCTTTTGGAGTCTCCTGTTTTTGACATGATGTCATTCAGATTCCAGCCACCCTGTCCTCCTCTGCCTTACTCAGACACCCCTATGCCACACAAGGGAACATTATAGGTCAATCATCTGCAAGGTCAACATCCTTAGGCCTAACCATTGGAGAAAACACAATCTCCTGTGTCTCCTTAACTAGCTGACTAGCTGTTTGCCATAGAGTTTCTCCACTCTTCTCTGCACATTTATTTATTTATTGTTGTCCATGCTGCTTCAGGAATCACAAAGGCACCTATGATTAAGACCCTTGTAATCATCCTTCTCTCCTCTCCCCACCTCCCCCAATCCTTCCATTGTATTGCCTTGTAAATAACTTTTTTGGGGGCCTGTTTCTGTCTAAGCTCCAACTGGCTTTGGCGCAAGTACTTATTTCTTTTTCTTCTTCTTCTTCCTTTTTTTTTTTTTTTAAAAATCCCCACTACTCTGTATATACAGTGTATTAGCGCAATGGAGATCATTATGTGGTCTGTATTTGAGTCATTTTTATTTAAGATGCCAAACAATAAGCTGTTGATTGGAAGAACAAGAGGCGAACAATAATGTTCTGTGTCACATAATACACCACCATTTTCCAGCTTTGCTTTAGAAGGGCCCTCTTTATTGTTTTTGTATAAAAATGGTTCTTAGGAGGAGGAATATTTTGCTGAGGTATGTCATTATTTTGCAAATTTCTATTATCTCATCATGTTGTCTTCATTGTAAATTGCAGCTAATTAGGAACCTAGTTAGAGCCCCAGCTTTGAGGCTGGCTTTTTGTGAAACGAGAGCCCACCGATTACCGCACTACAAGAGAGGAAGGGAGAGAAAGAGGAGATTAATCTTGTTACCTAGGCGACTCTCGGTTCCATCTGCGAGGAACAATACATTTTTGTTTCCTTGGCTCAGTTCAGATCTGTTTTGTTTAGGAGAGAGAGGGAGGAGGGAAAGGAGGAAGAGAGAGAAAGCGTAGCCCCATAACAATGTGGAATTCTGTCTCGTCCCAGCCTACTGGCCTCAATTCCTCTAAAGTTTGGGATCTCCAAGGAGGGGAAAGATGAAAGAGATAAGCCCAAAAGTTGTCAAAGGTCATGACCTTGCCATACAAAGCCATCAGTTTTCCTTCTAAATCCCCAATTCCCTCCAAAGCACTTAATGAAAATAATATACTGTGCTTCTCAACACCCCTGTAGTCTCGATTAAGCCGGAGATGGTGAATTTTCAAGAATGGTGGAAAACTTGGGATGGGAACATTCAGGAGATGGGAAGCCCTGGCAGGTAATTCTGAACTTTTCCTCTCTTCCGATTTGCTATTTTTTTTTCCCTTCACCCTTTTTGGCTCGCAAGGTGGAAAATGGGACCAGAGTACACGCGGATGTGTAGTCTTTGATCCCTCCATCTGCTGAGTGCAGTCATAAACCCTAGTGAGACCACACCTGGAATACTGCAACCAATTTTGGTCAATATACTATAAAAAAGATGTTGAGATCTTGGAAAATTTTCTGAGAAGAGCAACTAAGATGATCCAAGGCCTGGAGACTAAAACATGTGAAGAACGGCTGCAGGACTTGGGTTTGGCTAGTCTAAAGAAAAGAAGAAATAGGGGTGACATGATAGCAGTATTCCAGTATTTGAGGGGCTGCCACAAAGAAGAGAGGGTCAACTTATTCTCCAAAGCACCGGAGGGCAGGACAAGAAACAATGGTTGGAGACTGAGCAAAGAGAGAAGCAACCTGGAATTAAGGAGAAATTTCCTGACAGTGAAGACAATTAACCAGTGGAACAGCTTGCCTCCAGAAATCGTGGGCGCTCCATCACAGGAGGTTTTTAAGAAGAGACTGGACAGTCACTTATCTGAGATGGTATAGGTTCTCCTGCTTGAGCAGGGGGCTGGACTAGAAGACCTCCAAGGTCCCTTCCAGCTCTGTTCTGTTCTGTTTAGTCAATGGTCAAAGATTTCTTCTCATACGTCGAAGTTCTGAAATGTTCCAATGGACTATTGCACTCTTCTTTATGAAGCTTTCCTTGGAGAAAGAGAGAAGGCCTAATAATCAAACACAATATCCCTTAACTGAAAAACGTGGAAAGGCTTGTGAATTCCCTAGTGAATTTACTAAAGCTCTCATTCTTCCATTAATGGCTTCTCTAGGTGCCTCTGTGATTGTGAACAATGCTCCTTTCTTGCATACATTGAGCAAATGCCATGATAGCAATTAAAAATCTAGGAAAGACTGAAATTCTCTGGCTTCAGATTAGGTGTGTGAGTAGCAAACTGATCCTATCAGAGAAACCACGGGAACGATCTTCTGGCTTTCTGTTTTCTCTACTATCAGAACCCAATAAATATTGCAAGGCATAATTGAGCCTGGAAAAGGATAAAATTGGTGTAACCATTTTAGAATTCAGAGACGTGTTTGTGGGGACTAGCCTAAATGCTGCTCCAAAGGTGCTTTTCCCAAAAAAGCAAATGGACTTTGTTTCACTTCTCATCCAAGAAGCTTCTTCAGAATTTCTCCAGGAAGAAAACCACTTGCCTTTTGGAAAAGTATCTTTGGGAACAACCATGACCTGAGGGATTGAGAATGTCCATAGACATTTAGCCTAAATTCTGTTGTTTTGTATCTCTTCTCCACCTCCATCCCACCCCTGGAAACAACCAAAATTGATCTATTGGATTGAATCACAATACTCGACTAATAAAGCTATTGGACTATGGTGGTTTAAATCAGGGGTCCCCAACCACCACCACCCCGGTCCATGGACTGGTACCAGGCCTCAGCATGCCAGCAACCGGGCCGCACAAACAAACAAAGCCCCATCTGTGAGATGCAGGCAGCACACAAAACCACGCCCCCTCCGGTCCGCGGAAAAACCTCTCACCATGTAACCAGTCCCTGGTGCCCAAAAGGTTGAGGATCTCTAGTTTAGATGCTGGACTGAAATGGTGTAGATCCAGGTTCAAACCCCCCCCCCCCATTATTTATAGAATTCAGTGGGGAGGAGTTATTCTGTCCTAGTCCATCCTACCATAGGGCTATTTTTCTGCAGATAAAATTAGGGGAGATTCCTCACATATGGTCCCTTGAACTCCTGTGGAAAAATGAGTGATAAAATGCAGTAAACATCTAGCAGCCTGGACCTCATAAGGGCTGTTGATCATGCGTGAGAGCTGAAGTTAAGTAAGATGTGTTTCCTCTTTGTAGAAAGGCATTTCATGTTGCACCTCCTCTTTTTCTTCTTCTGAGAGAAATGTACTTGATCAAACTGAAGCTTTAGAAATTAAAAAAAAATAATTTCAAAGTTTCAGCTTCGATGTTACGATCGCCTTTAAAGTGTTCTGTAATTAAGAGTTAGGGAAAAGGGTTGGCCATCTATTAAGTATTTTAGAATCAATATTAGAAGTACTGCTGTTGTTGTTAGCTGTGAAGTCGTGTCCGACCCATCGCGACCCCATGGACAACGTTCCTCCAGGCCTTCCTGTCCTCTACCATCTTCTGGAGTCCCTTCAAGCTGACGCCTCCTGCTTCAGTGACTCCATCCAGCCACCTCCTTCTCTGTCACCCCCTTCTTCTCTTGTCCTCCATCTTTCCCAGCATCAGGCTCTTCTCCAGTGAGTCCTTCCTTCTCATTAGGTGGCCAAAGTATTTGAGTTTCAACTTCAGGATCTGGCCTTCTAAAGAGCAGTCGGAGTTGATTTCCTCCAGGACTGACCGGTTTGATCGCCTTGCAGTCCAGGGGACTCGCAGGAGTCTTCTCCAGCACCATAGTTCAAAGGCCTCCATTCTTTGGCGCTCAGCCTTTCTTATGGTCCAACTTTCACAGCCATATTAGCACTGTACGTAGACCTTAAGATTGACATGTATTATTAGAACTCTCTGCGCTAAGTTTTCGGGTCGCAAACTTTTTTTTGAGATCATGAAGTTAGAAGAAGTAGAGAAATGTGATTTATTGGTTAGCAAAAATTGTACGTATCTTGTTTTTATGGTGGTTTATGTACGTGGTTCAGTGAAGGGGTTCTGTGGCTGGCAGTTAATTTGTATGTTATTGATTTGGTTCTACCTTTTGAATTGTCCAAAAGGTAAAAGGTAAAGGTTTTCCCTATCCAGTCATGTCTGACTCTGGGAGGTGGTGCTCATCTTGGTTTCTTAGCCAAGGGAGCCAGCATTGTCAGAAGACATTTCCCTAGTAAGGTGGCTGGCACGAGGCACCCAGAATTCTGTTACCTTCTCACCGAAGTGGTACCTATTTATCTGCTCACATTTACATGCTTTCGAACTGCTAGGTGGACAGGAGCTGGAGCAAGGAACGGGAGCTCATCCTGTCACACAGCTATTTATCCATAGTTACATTAATATCTGTATGTCTGTTGACAGCACCTTGATCAGATTACTACACTTCAAAGTAATCTCCATCTGACTTGTTCTAAAGATTCTGCTATTTTTCCTTTGAAGTTATGTCTTTGATTGTCTGTGTGGAGGAATGCAGTAGTGTATTTTTGACTACTAGTTGGTATTAGTGAAAACTTATTCAGTCTTCTGCCTTTTTGACCTAGAACAGGGATAGGTAACCCTGGCTCTTGCATGACTCATGGACTTCAACTCCCAGAATTCCTGAGCCAGCCAAGCTGGCTGAAGTCCACGAGTCATAAAAGAGCCAAGGTTACCTACCCCTGTCCTATGGAATTGCCTTTTAGGATCTTCAGATGATAAACAGTGGTCTATTTCCATGCTACATCATACAGAATAATCCTCAACTTATGACCACAATTGAGCCCAACATTTCTGCTGCTAAACAAGACACGTTAAGTGAATTTTGCCCCATTTTATGAGCTTTGTTGCCACATTTGTTAAGTGAATCACTGCAGGTGTTAAGTTGGTAACCTGGTTATTAAGTGAATCTAGTTTCGTCGTTGATTCTGCTTGTTAAAAGGTTGCAAAAGGGGATCACATGAGCCCAGGACAATGCAGCCATCATGAATATGGATCAGTTGCCCAGCCTCTGAATGTTGATCACGTGACCATGGCGAGGCGGCAAGGTTTGTAAATCACGGTCATAAGTCACTTTTTTCAGTGCCGTTGTAATTTCAAACAGTCACTAAATAAACTATTGTAAGTCAAAGATGACCTGTGTTTATTTTACTTGCATCTTCTCACATCTCTATTTTCTATTTTGCATTGCTCTTTTTGTGTCTTCACACACAAAAACTTCCTCCCAACCTGGTGCCCTCCAGATATGTTAGGTCAGTGACGGCAAACCTTTTAGAGACCGAGTGCCCAAAAACTGGCCCCGCCCCTGCTCCACCCCCTGCCCTGCCCCTGCTTTGCCCCCCCATCCCCTGCCCCACCTGCCCACAGGACCACTCACCACCTTCAGGGCCCGCCGCAGATCGCCCAGGCAGCCCAGCAGTGCTATGGTGGCCACACCCTCTGCCCGCGCCCTGCATGACGGGGCGTGAAGGCAGAGTCTTGTCTATGCTGCCTAGCTGCCATGTCCTTGACTGCGCTGCTCCGTGTGGGCCACGCTCGGGGGCGACTCTCCTTCAGGGGAGCTGCTGGTGAGGAGGGGGTCGTGGGGGGAGGCGAGGCTGGGGCAACGGCACATGTGCCCACAGAGAGGGCTCCGAGTGCCGCCTCTGGCCCCCGTGCCGTAGGTTCGCCACCACTGTGTTAGGTCTATAGCTACCACATTACTTAGTCATCCTGGTCATAAGTCATGTTGGTGGGGAATTCTAACTGTTGTAGCTCCCACATCTAGAGAGCACCAGCTTTAAATACTATTATAAATAAGTGATGCGGACAAATCTTAAGAGCAGCAGGAGAATCCTAAACTAACTGATATTGTAGTAAAAAGCTGATTTTTAAGGAACTATGTTTTCTTGTGTGTACAATGGTGGTTTTTTTTTTAATGTATATCTGCTAATAAGTGTATGGAAAGAAGGATGTGGTACTAATATGGTTCTTTGTGGGGGGAACGAAGGAATAAGAATTACAAAAGGGTTGAGCATTTATATGAGGTAAGATTAATTTGTATATTTGAAGACATATATGTTGACGACAGATCTACAACTTGAATGATAGCTGTGTCCCATTCATGTTGGTACAGAAATGCAATCATGTCTCACAAATTAAGGTAAATAATAATAATAATTATTATTATTATAATTATAATTATAATTATAATTATAATAGTAAAGTTGGAAGGGAGGTCATCTAGTCCAACCCCCTATACCATTTCGGACAAATGGCTGTCCAATCTCTTCTTGAAAACTTCCAGTGTTGGAGCATTTACCACTTCTGGAGGCAGGTTGTTCCACTGATTAATTGTTCTAACTGTCAGGAAGTTTCTCCTTAGTTCTAGGTTGCTTCTCTCCTTGATTAGTTTCCATTCCGTTGCTTCTTGTCCTGCCTTCAGGCGCTTTGGAAAATAGCTTGACTCCCTCTTCTTTGGGGCAGCCCCTGAGATGTTGGAACACTGCTATCATGTCCCCCCTCGTCCTTCTCTTCATTAAACTAGACATATCCAATTCCTGCAACCGTTCCTTATGTTTTAACCTCCAGTCCCCTAATCATCTTTGTTGCTCTTCTCTGTACTCTTTCTAGAGTCTCAACATCTTTTTTACATTGTAGTGACCAAAACTGGACACAGTATTCCAAGTGTGGCCTTACCAAGGCATAGTAAAGTGGTATTGACACTTCATGTGATCTTGATTCTATCCCTCTGTTAATGCAGCCTAGCACTGTGTTGTATCCATGTACCAGGACAATGTTTCAGGATCCAATCTGAGCCGATCACCAGGACCAAAGGTTTATTCTTCCAACCTTCCGGGCTCGTGCTGGATCCCATCATCAGGGAACTTTCAGGCATAAGCCCCAAACCTTGGAAGAATAAACTTTTGGTCCCGGTGACCGACTCAGATTGGATCCTTGATCATTTCTCATTTAAATAGGCTAATCTAGCAAAGAGAGGTGGGGAGGAAACCCTCCACCAGTTTTCATGGTAGAGAAATTGGGTGGATGGTTGTTCAGAATTTCTCCAGGGCATTTGGAGTTTCTCCAACAGTTTCTGGTTTGAGGATTTCCCCCCCTTTAGCATTTGCATTAACATCGCTGCAGAAAAAGGTTCATGGGAGGATTTTATTTATTTATTTTTTATTTTATTTGGGTTTCTTTGCTGCTCCTCTCCAAGGGACTCGGAGTGGCTAACAACATATATATAACAGTGAAGTACCATAAAAAAACCCCAAACAAATATATCTAAAAAAAAATCAATAAAAAAAAACCACACGTTCAATTCAACAATCAACCACAGTCATCCCCAGGCCTGCCGGCAAAGATAAATTTTCAAATTCTTCCAGAAGGCCGGGAGAGTCGGAGAAATGCGGACTTCAGGAGGCAGTTGGTTCCAGAGGGTGGGCGCCACAACAGAGAAGGCCCTCCCCCTAGGGCCCGCCAAACGACATTGTTTCGCTGATGGGACCCGGAGGAGGCCGACCCTGTGTGCTCTCACCGGTCGTAGGGAAGTATGTGGCAGAAGGCGGTCCCGTAAGTATCCTGGTCCAGTGCCATGAAGGGCTTTATAGGTGATAACCAACACCTTGAATTGGGCTCAGAGACCAATAGGCAACCAATGCAGCATGCGGAGTGTTGGTGAAATGTGGGCACAACGCGGAAGGCCCACGACTGCTCGCGCAGCTGCATTTTGCACTAATTGTAGTCTCCGAACACTCTTCAAAGGTAGCCCCATGTAGAGAGCGTTGCAGTAGTCGATCCTCGAGGTGACAAGGGCATGTGTGACTGTGAGGAGAGACTCCCGATCCAAGTAAGGACGCAACTGGTGCACCAGGCGAACCTGGGCAAATGCCCCCCTCGCCACAGCCGACAAATGATATTCTTTCTTAATATCGCTCCTTGGGATTTAATAGAAATTATAGATTGGTGGAGGTAGAATTGTACAGTAATGCAGAGGCCCCCAACCTTTTGGGCACCAGGGACCAGTTCCATGGAGAGAGGTTTTTCTGCGGACCGGAGGGGGCGTGGTTTCATGTTCTGCTTGCATCCTGGGGATGGGGCTTTGCTGACTTTGCGCACTGGTTGCTAGCATGCTGCAGCCCGGTGCCGGTCCACGGACCGGGGGTTGGGGACCCCTGCAGTAATGGACAGGCTGCTTCCAGACCCTTCTTGACCATCTTCTAACTGACACTATTTATTTATTATTTATTTATTATTCAAATTTATATGCCGCCCTTCTCCTAAGACCCAGGGCGGCTCACAGCAACAATACAATAAAAAATTATTCACACAACGTACAAACACAATCAGCTAACAGTCGCTGATGGAGGGACACTCCTAGGGCCGAGGGGCAGAGCACAGCTCATACGCTCCAAGCCTGTCGGCATAGATGCGTCTTCAGCAGTTTCCGGAAAGCTAGGAGGGATGGAGCAGTACGAACCTCTGAGGGAAGCTGGTTCCAGAGGGCTGGGGCAGCAACGGAGAAGGCCCTTGTCCTAGGCCCCTCCAGATGACATTGTCTAGCAGACGGGACCCGTAGGAGGTCAACCCTATGTGCCCTAACCGGTCGCTGGGATTCATGAGGCAGAAGACGGTCCCGCAAGTATCCTGGTCCAGCCATGAGAACCTCTCCAAAATTCTTTACAAGAAATTAAGGAAGCATATCCTCATTCATTAGAATGAATGAGAAATTGAAAGGGGAAAAAAAGTAAGACATTTTTGTCAAAGCAAAATTCTCAAACTAGCTTATAATAAAGTTACGTTGTCACGTAGCATCCCACACAAGTTGTGGGCGGTCCTCCACTCACGACCCCAGTTGAGTCCAACTGCTGAGTAAAAGAGTTGTTCAGTGAGTTTTGCTCCATTTTATGAACTTTCTTGCCACCGTTAAGTGAATCACTGCCATTGCTGTTAAATTAGTAACAGGGTTGTTAAGTGAATCTGGCTCACCCCATTGGCTTTGCTTGTCAGAAGGTCGCCAAAGGGGATCACGTGGCCCTGGGAGGCCACAACCCTCATAAATACATGCCACATGCTAGGAGGCAAAATTTTGATTGTGTGACCATGAGGATGCTTTCACAGTCGTAAGTGTGAAAAATTGTCATCTCACTTTTTTCAGTGCCGTTGTAACTTCGTATAGGTGGACTGTAGCCAACTGTGCACCATCAGCAACTGGTCAAAAGAGTTAGTCAACAGGTGTTCAACAACTGGGACAGAATTAAACTTTATCCACGCCAGCTTCTTACTCTTGAGAATCTTTACCTGCTGATCTATTTTCCCATCCCTTCAAGCATCTATGTCAGGGGTGTCAAACTCAATTTCATTGAGGGCTGCATTAGCATTGCAGTTGCCCTTGGGGGGCCTGGTGGCCGTGGCCAGGGTGGGTGTGACCTACTGGGTGGGCGTGGATGGAGTGGGTGTGGCCTACTGGGTGGGCATGGCCAGCTCTACATTGTTTGTGTCAAGGGTGCCTGTGGGGGCCTGGGCAGGAGTGGGACAGATCTGAGGGTCTCTGGTAAAAGGGGGTGGGACTGGGGCAAGTGCCAAGGCATGTTCCACTGTTCCTCTCCGGCTCGTCAGCTTTGCAGCTTGCTGCCTGCTGAAACTGGGCAGACTGGGGCCTAGACAGCATTGCACTTCTCATCAGATTCACGTCACCCGGCTCAGTTCTTGGCGCTATGAAGAGAGCACCCCGCTGCCTGCCGAAACCAAGCAGGCTGGAGGCTGGGTGACATTGTGCTTCTTTTTGGATTCGTGCCGCCTGGCTCAGCCTCTTGGCACTGTGAGAGCGCCCCACTGCCTGCCGAAACCCCTCCCCCAGAGCCCATCAAGCCGGATAGGTGAAGTAGTCGAGGGCCATTTGCTGGCCACTTCCAGGCGATGGTGCATTTCTTCATTCCTCACAAAGGGTGACACCTGCACCCAGGGGGCAGGGCTGACGCGGCAGGGGCTGGTTCCTCGCTGTTTTCAGATGGTCTTGTGGAGCTAAGACTGAATGCGTTTCAGCATAGATGGCCACCACAAAATTCTACATTGGCTCCTGGCTGGCCTGGGCCAGGGCCAAGGCAGAGGGGGCCGTTCCCTCACTGTTTCCAGGATGGCTTCGCGGGCCACATGAAACCACTTCACGGGCTGCATCCGGCCCCTGGGCCTTGTGTTTGACATGTCTGATCTATGTGGTCTTAGCACACAACATATATTCAACAGTGGCCTGACTGTCAGAGTGATTACACCTAAACGCAGGATGAAAATTGCTGATGCCTGTTCCTATTCCGGTCCACAAAGTTATCACATGGTCTCTTACCTTAAAAATAGTGTGGATTTGAAGTGTTTCCAAACAAATGGTGATGATATCAAAAAGCAAATTCGAAGCACCCTTTAATTTTATTCTTACTGCCCAGGAGGATAGATAATACTGAACATTTGTTCTCTCCATCTCTCTCTCCAGCACCACTCAAAAGGATTTCATCCTTACATGCTGATTTGCACATACACTGTATTCACAAAGTCAACTACTCAACTAGTGAGCAAATGCAGACACCGAGACACCTGTGTGCCAAATACTCACCAGCTGTGTATTGTAATCCTTCTGTAGACCGAAACACACGTCAGCTGTTAGGTAAATAGAAGTTAGTCAAACTCATACAGCCCAATATATTCCACACCCCACCCTTGCGCTACTGTCTACTCTGTTTCTGTCCATTATTCCACCTCCTTTTCTTCAGTCCCTTTTGATCTTTTCATTCTTGTGTGAACATGCACATTGCTAGCGTTTCATGTCTCCTGTGCCAGTGGCCGTGAATTGGAATATTAATCCCTGAGAGCATTAGTTTAAGGCTTAGTTTAGGTGTTATTTCTGTCAATGGAACCAACCTTTCGATGTTGAGAATCTCCATCTTCGTAATTAGCCAGAGTTTGTGATGGGGATTAAATGATACAGAATAACAGTAGGGACCCCAGAGGTCTTCTAGTCTGACCCTCTCCTCAAGCAGGAGATCCTATACCTGTGATGGCGAACCTTTTAGAGATCGAGTGCCCCAAAACCGGTCCCGCCCTGTCCCCCGCCCACCCCTGCCTCGCCTGCCCACAGGGCAACCCACCGCCTCCATGGCCTACTGCAGATCGCCCAGGCAGCTGAGCAGCGCCATGGCAGCCACGCCCTCCCCCGCGCCCTGCAGCATCATCTGGGTGCAATGGGGCGCAAGGGCAGAGTCTTGTCCCTGCTGCCCGGCTGCCATGTCCTTGGCTGCACTGCTCCGCATGGGCCACACTCGGGGGTGACTCGCCTTCAGGGGGACTGCTGGTGAGGGGGCCGCAGGGAGAGGCGGGGCTGGGGGTGACAGCATGTGCGTCCACAGAGAGGACTCTGAGTGCCACCTCTGGCACGCGTGCCATAGGTTCGCCACCACTGTCCTATACCCTTCTGGATAAATGTCTTTCCAATCTCTTCTTAAATATTTGACTCATGTTTATGACGGTTGCAGTGTCCCAGGGTCACATGATCACCTTTTGCAACTTTTTGACAAGCAAAGTCAATGGGGAAGCCAGATTCACTTATCCACCATGTTACCAACTTAACAACTGCAGTGATTCATTTAACAACTGCGACAAGAAAGGTAGTATAATGGGTCAAAATTTACTTAACAACTGTCTTGTTTAGCAATGGAAATTTTGGGCTCAGTTGAGGTCATAAGTAGATGACACAGGAACACTTAATTCCTTTAAACTAAACCTACAACTATATAAATGTTCTAAAATAAATAAATAAAATAAAGAAGTACAAAATTGCCTAATGTATCTACTACTTTTTAAACGACGTATATTTCAGCACTCTGCTCCAGGTGTCCACATCTACTTCCTGGATGAAAGAGGTCTTATTTTATTTCTTTATTTATTTATTTGGGTTTATATGCCGCTCCTCTCCGGGGACTCGGAGCGGCTAACAACATATATATAACAATGAATTACAATAAAAAAACCCAAACAAAGATATCTAAAAAATCAATAAAAACACGCATTCAATTCAACAATCAACCACAATCATCCCCAGGCCTGCCGGCAAAGATGAGTTTTTAGATTTTTCTGGAAGGCCGGGAGAGTCGGAGAAACGCGGACTTCAGGAGGCAGTTGGTTCCAGAGGGCGGGTGCTACAACAGAGAAGGCCCTCCCCCCAGGGCCCACCAAACGGCATTGTTTCGCTGACAGGACCCGGAGGAGGCCAACCCTGTGCGCTCTCACCGGTTGAAGGGAAGTATGTGGCAAAAGGCGGTCCTGTAAGTATCCTGGTCTCATGCCATAAAGGGCTTTATAGGTAATAACCAACACTTTGAATTGGGCTCGGAGACCAATAGGCAACCAATGTAGCGTGCGGAGAGTTGGTGAAATGTGGGCACAACGCGGAAGGCCCACAACTGCTCGCGCAGCTGCATTTTGCACTAATTGTAGTCTCCGAACACTCTTCAAGGGTAGCCCGATGTAGAGAGTGTTGCAGTAGTCGATCCTCGAGGTGACAAGGGCATGTGTGACTGTGAGGAGAGACTCCCAATCCAAGTAAGGATGCAACTGGTGCACCAGGCGAACCTGGGCAAATGCCCCCCTCGCCCCTCAAGTCTACCGCTGTCCTTAACATTAGCTGGAGAAAGAGTTTTTCAACAGTCTGACTCTGCCTTTGGCCAGCAAAGTCCATAACATGCCTGATCTAACACTGATTTAACATAAGTCTACTGCCTTCAACTTCTCGGCATCCAGAAGAAAGATGATTAAGACTTTAAAAGTAGAGAAGGCTTGATTCTCAGCGTTGCTGACAGCTTTTGAGGAGCACTGGGCCAGCTGACACCGCACTTGTCTTGAAGATAGAGCTGTCACTGTGGATCAGGGATGAAAGCAGGAAAGAACTTGAAACATTTTGGGGAGGTTTTTTTCCAATGGGACGCCTTGTGCAAGGAAACCTGGACTTGACAATTAAATTCCCTTGCATGAAAATAATTTGTTGTCCATTTTCTTTAGTGCGGCTTGAGGTATGTAACTTTTGATCAGACAATGAAAGAAACAGTGTACATCCTATTGATTGCAGTAAAGTTATATTCTTAGACAGAAGAATGGCCACCAAAGTCCAAGGGTTTTCTTCTGATAGTTTAATTAAAATCCATTAATAATTTATTTCTTTCATTTCTTTATTAATTCAACTTATTTGCCACTCATCTCATTTCAAAGCAATTGAGCAGCTTACAGCATAACAATAATAATAGTAATAATAATTATTATTGTTATTATTATTACTGTGTCAAAAGCAAGCAAGGGTAGTACCAATAGTAATAGGCGCCTTGGGTGCAATCCCAAAACAACTGGAGCACCACTTGAACACCACTGGCGTTGACAAATTCGCCATTAGTCAATTGCAAAAGGCAGCCTTACTAGGAACTGCTTCCATCCTGCGACGATATCTGTAATACCATCAAACGCCCACATCTGCCTATCCCAGGTCTTTGGTAAGGACTCGATAGGTAGACAAAAATGCCAAATCCGGTCTGAACATCTGGCTGTGTGATGATTATTATTAATAATAGTAATAATAATAATAAATGTTTGGGACTCTGTTTTGGATATGCTTTCTCTGGGCTGCCATACCTCCCAGATGAAAAGATTAATTTATTTTTTATTTAATAAATTTATATGCCACCCCTCTCACTGATAAGGCAACTTGTTAATAGTGCTTGGTTTGGAGATTTTGGACAAGATTTGATTAATCTGGTGAACAGAGGGCTTGATGTGTCCCAGTGAATTCTACACTTGCCACACATTTAATTGATTCCCTCTGTTTTCAAGATAGCCTATATGGGAATCTCTCATTGTGTTGAACAGACTGAGAAAGAAAAGGACTGGGTGTTATGCTATGTGAGAAAGAGAGAGAGCTTGACAAATAAAAGGGACAATAAATAAATGGACAGATATAAGAAGACATAGCCCACATCTGCTTAATGGACAGATAAAGAGGCTTGGGCGTAAAGAAGACAGTGGAAGATCTGTACTTTTAGACCTTCAACATTCTGTTAATGTAGCCTTTCAATAAAGTAGAATGTTTCAGGTCTGGTCTTATCTGGGAAGGCTGACACTTTCACCAAGAAACTACATGAATCAGGGGGATTTAACATCTAGCTCTCCATATTTTCATCCCAGGACTGTAACATCATATATGCAAAGGTACTTAGATTATATGTCCAGTGACACGCCAAAGTCTAGGCACCATTGATCAAATTGTATCTTTCAAATAATCATTGAGTGAACAGAAAACCACTTAGGGATTGATTGAAAAATATAATTTGATCTACATGTTTGAATCTGACTCTTTACACACACATTGATGCACATAAATAAATTGCAAAATTGGAAGGGCTGTAAACTTTTGAAATTTAGCACATAGTAGTCTGGTTAAGCATGAAATAGATTAATTTCATTAATCTATTAAGATTAATATATTAATGAATATATATATATATGTATATGAAATTAATATGCAGCCATCTATTATATTAGAGTAAATTTCTTGCAAAAAAGCATTTATTTGTAACAAGGTTCAAATGCCATTTACCAGGAAACAAACGAACAGATATGGAAATGGAATTAAATAAAATTAAGATTGAAGGAAAATGAGCATCTGAGCGAAATTAGAATGGATAGATATGTTCATGCCTAGTTAAAACTGAGATGATTTGATCATATGTTAATATATATTGGCAGCATTTTGTTCTGCTTTCCACTCCAACAAGGTGACTGAAGATAATGCAAATCTTGACTTGATATTATTGTCAGCATGTGACAAACAGTTTGCCGTTGATTAGTATGACTTCGTTTTCCAGTCTCAGAGAAAAACATAGGTTACTACCTAAAAAGAAAAAGAATAGAGAATTTTTTAAAAAAAAAAACAGAGTTGGAAGGGACCTTGAAGGTCTTCTAGTCCAACACCCTTGCTCAGGTTAAAATTATACAATTTCAGACAAATGATAGTCCAATCTCTTCTTTAAAATCTCCAGTGATGGAGCACCCACAGCTTCTGGAGGAAAGTTGTTCTACTAATTAATTCTTCTCACAGTTAAAAAGTGAGATTATTAATCAATTACAAAAGTGAGGTCCAAGGTACCTGCAGAATGTGGTAAAATAGTCAAGACGGTGTGTTTTTACTCACATAAAAAGCAGGTGGAAATTCACAGGTTGCTGTGATTTTGACCACACTTTGCAGATACCTCCGGAAATAAGCCTGGGTAAATCAGATACATTCTGGTGAGAGGTATTAATCTGATTTGGAAAATGGAACTGATTTGCAAAGTTATTTGCTTTAGATTCTCAGCTGGGTCACTGAATTGAGTTAGTCCATTTGGATAGTCGTTGATTTGCAACCATTTGTTTAACCCAGGGGTAGGCAACCTTGGCTCTTTTATGACTCGTGGACTTCAACTCCCAGAATTCCTGAGCCAGCCATGCTGAGGGGAAAGGGAGAGGTTTCCAAGCTGAGCCATGATGGCTCAGGAATTCTGGGAGTTGAAGTCCACGAGTCCTAAAAGAGCCAAGGTTGCCTACCCCTGTCCTAAGTCATCCTGTTCTAAATGGTGAGCCTCCTAGACCAAGGGTAGTCAACCTTGGCTCTTTTATGACTCGTGGACTTCAACTCCCAGAATTCCTGAGCCAGCCATGCTGAGGGGAAAGGGAGAGGTTTCCAAGCTGAGCCATGATGGCTCAGGAATTCTGGGAGTTGAAGTCCACGAGTCCTAAAAGAGCCAAGGTTGCCTAGCCCTGTCCTAAGTCATCCTGTTCTAAATGGTGAGCCTCCTAGACCAAGGGTAGTCAACCTTGGCTCTTTTATGACTCGTGGACTTCAACTCCCAGAATTCCTGAGCCAGCCATGCTGAGGGGAAAGGGAGAGGTTTCCAAGCTGAGCCATGATGGCTCAGGAATTCTGGGAGTTGAAGTCCACGAGTCCTAAAAGAGCCAAGGTTGCCTAGCCCTGTCCTAAGTCATCCTGTTCTAAATGGTGAGCCTCCTAGACCAGGGGTAGTCAACCTTGGCTCTTTTATGACTGGTGGACTTCAACTCCCAGAATTCCTGAGCCAGCACAGCTGGCTCAGGAATTCTGGGAGTTGAAGTCCACCAGTCATAAAAGAGCCAAGGTTGACTACCCCTGGTTTAGCCAATGTTTGAAGTTACAACAGCACCGAAAAAAATGACTTATAACCAGTTGTTTCATTTATGACTGTTACAGCATCCTCATGGTCACATGGTCAAAATTTGGGTGCTTGGCAACTAGCATGTATTTGCAATGGTTGCAGTGTCCCGGGGCCATTTGCAACCCTTTGCGACCATCTATCTGCTTTCAACCAGTCAAAGAGGGAAGCAGACGAACGACTGTGTGATTTACTTAACAACTGCAGTGATTCGCTTAATAACCGTGGTTGAAAAGGTCATAAAAGATCAGCCATGACTCTCTTAACAACCGCCTCATTTAGCATTGTACTCCCAATTGTGGCTGTAAGTCGAGGGCTACCTGTATTCAGTTTTGTGGGAGGAAGTGGGCGGTTGAGGATGTAGAAAAGTTTATTGGAATGTAATTTCAGGATATTCAGCCTGACATCCTGAAACAGAAGTATCAATGGAGGGCAGTCAAAATTGTTGACCTTTTTTGTAATTGTAGTTGTTTATTTGATTTCTAGGGCTGGCCATCCCAACAAGTGACTCTGAGTGGCATACATCATAAGATTTGCACGACTAAAGCTGAACTAAGCTCCTTTTTTATGTACCTCAAACCATGCAAATGGCCACCATCTTGAGTTTTTTTTACACTTCCCTTCTCTGTCGACCCCTCCCCCTTCTGTGCACTGATTTCGGAGTTCCTTAGATTCAATTCCCTTTGATTTGGAGAGGTGAGAATGTAAAACCAAAGATCTTAAGCAGATACTTGCAGATGGTCATCACAAGGGGAAAAAGAGATCTATGGAACAAATAACAAATGAGAGTGGACCACATTGACCAAGAAAACAGAGTGAGGTTTTAACTCCATGCACGTAATAAATGTTAATTCTTGCCTTCCCCAACCCCAAATGGTTAGAGATAGAAGAACTATTAACAATATACAGTTCTAGCTTTTGGTCAAGGAGAAATCAGATTTAGCAGACCTTTATTGGCTGAGTTTCATAGCTAGCGTGTGATGTAGGTATTGGTGGATTGCAGACTGAAAATGATTTGAAATAAGCTAAGTCTCAAACCATCTGTGACATTATTAAACTCTTTGAAGGATCTGAAGAAGTTGATGAACTGAAAACGGCCGTTAGATCCCCTCAGAGAATGTCATATTCAGTGATACAATTGTAACAACCCATCCCCAAAGTCTCTCAGTTACTGATTTGTATGACTAGGGGCTTTTCATTGGAAAACACAGTTGCTTTGAGCAGGCTGGAGAGGTTTAAAAGTCCATCTCTTTATCTGTATGTGTATATGTGCATTCATAAGCACACAAGTCTGTTTTCTTTAGGAAATATAGATCTCTTTGTGGTCCGATTCTTCCAGACATTTTGTCCATCAGACTACAAGCAATAGCATGACAGCATGTCCCTTTGGATCTGAAACAAACAAACACACACAAATGGCTTTTGATCTTTCAGGTCTTTCCATATTTGTAATTTGTTTGAAAGCTTCCTCTTGATTTTTATTGACTAACCTCAATGGATTTGTGTACATTCTCTGCAAAAATGAACCCAGCTACATCTTGCCAGTTCATTGTATCTGATAAAACCCCTCTAGCTACAGGTGAAAGTCTTATAACTATTTCTTTCATTTCTCCAAGAACATGTATGCCTGACATGGGCCAGCCAGTTAACAAGGAATGACTGTTGGAGGCGATGGATTTAATGAATAGGTCAAATCCTGGAAAGCAGAAGGGTGACCTGGAGATTTCTTTAAAAGGCCTAAAATTTGCACCAAATGTGGGTCATAGAAAGAGATTTTCCTTTAGTTTGTCTGTGGTCTTGAATAACTGAGGGATGCATTTTCTCTCTTGTTCAGTGAAGAAAATTCTTTTCTCTATCACACAATACTAGGACAAGGGGGCACTCCCTAAAGCTCATAGCTAAGAAAGTGAGGACAAATAAAGGGAAATATTTCTTCACCCAGAGGGTCGTTGGTTTATGGAATTCACTTCCAGAAGAGGTCGTGACAGCTGTCAGCCTTGACAGCTTCAAGGCAGGGTCAGACAGATTCATGGGTGCCAAGTGTATCGGTGGTTATTAAAACGGATGTCCATGTGCCGCCTCTATGTTGGTTGAGGCAGGCAGGATTCCCTTGAGTACCATTTGTTGGGGGTCAAGGGAAAGGGAGGGTTTTGCCTTCTCTTTCTGCTCAAGATCCCCATGTACAATTGGTGGGCTACTGTGTGACACAGAATGCTGGACTCGATGGGCTTTGGCCTGATTCAGCATGGCTCTTTTTATGTTCTTATGAGTCTTTTCAAAGACGGGAGAGATGGACATCTTGAGCCCCCAGGATTTAGATGGCAAAAGGGACAGAAAAATCTTGGGGAAAAAAAACCCCTGAAATTTCTGTTGTGGGTCTACAGTAGTTGTGTGCCTAGGGCAGTGATGGCGAACCTTTTAGAGATCAAGTGCCCAAACTGCAACCCAAAACCCACTTATGTATCGTCGGGTGCCGGGTGGGCGTGGCCCATTGGGTGGGCGTGGCCCATTGGGTGGGCGTGGCCCATTGGGTGGGCGTGGCCCATTGGGTGGGCGTGACTGCAGTGGTAATGGCAGACTGGGTGGAACTAAAAAGTTCAATCAATCAATTCCAACTTTGCGAGATCTTTTTTTTCGCAAGAAGTTGAAATTGATTGATTGATTGAACCTTTTTTTTCTTTGCACACGGCGGCGGAGGCCTAAAGCGAAAAGGTTTTATAAAACCCAGCTGAAGGCCTAGGCTGGGGCGACAGTGCGCGTGCCCACAGAGAGAGCTCTGCATGCCACCTGTGGCATGTGTGCCATAGGTTCGCCACCACGGGCCTAGGGCACTGAGAATTATTCAGATCCTAAATTTCTTCACAAGAGCTAGTTTGAGGTAGTGGTTAAAGTTCTTAGTTAGAAACTGGGTCAACACACTGAACATGAATTTGGATGAACTCTGAGAACCAGGGGAGGATGGGGGGGCTGACATGCTATGGTCCATGGGGTCATGAACAGTCTGACACAAGTTAGCAGCTGAACAACAACAAAAAAAACCCTTCCACTGCTAGGAAGACGATAATGGCAATCCATTTCTGAAAAAGTTACTGAGAAAACTCAGTAGGCAACAGGTAGGCAACAGTGCTCAACATCTTCATCCAGCCCTCAGTATTAGGATTTAAAGATCTTATGTAGGAGATGACTAGGCTGAGCTTGAGGGAGGAGTCAAACATGTCATCAGTCTGGAGTCACTTCGTGCCCCCAAGAGATCTAAGTCCAGCCAACCTTGAATCCCACTGACTCTTACCTACTGCCAATTTTTTTTGACTGTTAGCAGTTCAGATTCTCGACTCCCGATTTCCTGCACTTGACATTATATAACTTCAATAGGACATTACAGGTAGTCCTTGTCTTACGACCATTCACTTAATGACATTCAAATTAATAACAATCTCTGAAAAAAAATCGATTATGACCTAAATTCAAACTTATAGCTATTGCCCTGCCCCTGAGATCCTGTTATCTCAATATGGGCATTTGGCAATTGGCTCAGGTTTATGACCAACTGCCATGCCCCATAGCTGCATGATCACAATTTGTAATGTTTTTTGCTGGTTTCCAACAAAAAGTGATTTATACTTACGACCATGTGAATTGACTTACAGCTATGTGACTCAACTTATGGCTATTGTAAAAATGGTCATGAAATAAAAAAAATGGTCATGAAATCAAGTCCACTCATATGATGGCTTGATTTATGCCCACAATAACTGATGATGATGAAAATTCCAGTCCCAGTTGTAGTTGTAAGTTGAGGACTATTTGCAATCCAATCCAGGGGAGGTATTTTATAAATATTATCTGTAATTATACAAACTTATATACTTGTACCTAACCCTAATAAAGTTTTTTGGGGGGGGAATAAAAAATAATTATTTGCTTCCACCCAAATATGTGGCTGTTGATATAATTTATATCTAAGCAGTTGCTCATTTAAGAGACCTCTGAAGATTAAATACTTTATGTTAAGAGTAACTCAAATTTCAAATAGGAAAAACCACCCTATATACAGAATTATAATCTAAAAATGTTTTTTCAATAGAGTTAAATTCTGTGTCAGATTTATTTTTGAAATATAGGTAAATAGAAAGCAATACAAAGTTTTGACATTGAGGTGCTTTTCCACAAGTTAGTCATTCTTGTACAGAAGGAGCTGTGTGCATTTTTTCATAAGAAGTGCAGAGTATTTTTGCAACGGTTATCTTGTACAAGCTAGTATTCTAAGTGTAGAACCAATAACCCTAATATTGGGTATTAGTATTCTCACTTATATAATCTCAGTCTTGTTACTGTGCGTCTCTCTCCCTCTGTGTGTGTGTGAGAGAGAGAATAATTTCGCTCAGGAAAATTGCCCTATGACTTTGAAAAGAAACAAAAAATGTGACTCACAATTTCACAAAATTCTGATGAAAAAGATAGTAAGTGTTTTTTCATTTAAGGGTTCATAGTCTCTGTGAATCTTCTTTCAATTCTTCTAATAATTTTTTTCCCCAATTGTTTCCATCCAAGGAAAACATTTAAAGAAAGCATTCAAGGAAAAAGCTCTTTTCCATTCATTGTTTGGCTAGTTGGTTGCCCCAGTGAGAATAACTACTGTATTCTGTGTTTTCATTAAACCCTGCAAGAGTCCATCAGTGGGCTGAGAATTTAAAGAAGAGACTGTAACGCATTCTCTCATTTTTGATCTTCTCTTATAAAATCAAGTGATAAGTAATTCTATGACAGAAGGACTGGAGGATATCTGTTTGAACTGCCCTTTTGTATTTGCTCATCTACAAGGTATAAAATTGTTAGCAGGTTGCAAAGGAATATATCTACTGATTTGTTCTCAGTAAATGTCTTAAACATGCATGTTAGCTAATACTTTAGACTATGAACCCAAAGAGGTTTAGCTGGCCTTATCGTACAGATGGCAAATATCGGATCCATCCACTCTTGTTTCTTAAAATATAAATGCATTGATAACCATTGTCAATAATGTTGGAAATTGCTTCTTTGTCCTTCCTTCCTTCCTTCCTTCCTTCCTTCCTTCCTTCCTTCCTTCCTTCTTTCCTTCTGTCTGTCCTTCCTTCCTTCCGTCTGTCCTTCCTTCCTTCCTTCTTTCCTTCCCTCCGTCTGCCTTCCTTCCTTCCTTCCTTCCTTCCTTCCTTCCTTCCTTCCTTCCTTCCTTCCTTCCTTCCTTCCTTCCTTCCTTCCTTCCTTCCTTCCTTCCTTCCTTCCTTCCTTCTCTATGGAACAGGGTATTCTGACTCACACAATCTTACCGGTAGATGTATATTCCCCCTGGGATGTATTGAAAACTATTAAAAAAGCACTATTTTCATTAAAAAGCCATCTGATTATTTTAGTCACAATGGACTTCGGTAATAGTTCATACTGATTTATATAAATGTTTGCGTATCTCAAATTACTTTCATTCCATACTGAAAAAGCTGTAAATAATTAAAAACATGGTCTCTCCCTTATCCCAGCTCCTTTCTCACTGAACTAGGAGGACCAGTTCAGATGTGCAGATGGCTGAAGGGAGGGATTAAAATAATTGCTTGTGCAGATGTGGTTACATGAAATTTGCCCCAAAGCGAGGACTTTCTAATTGTCTGAGCTGCTTTTTAAAAGGAGAGATATTGGCTTCCTGGGAAATACATATCTAAAATTTGAATAGATTTATGAAGTTTGTAATGGGGGAAAAAAAACTAGAAATAAAAAACAGAGACTACTTCCATTTCCCGATTTTCCCTGGGTTTTTTTGCCCCCTGGTTCTTTTTCCCACATCGAAAATGGCTGGCTTTCTTCTTCTCCTTCTGGATTTCTTATACTTACAACCATATGCTTAGTGACTGTTCAAATTAACAACAGCACTGAAAAAAGTGACATAAGAATGGTCCTCACACTTACCACCATGGTAGCATTCCCAGCTTCACGTGATCAAAATTTTGTCAACTTGGCCACCATTGATGGCAGGCGCAGCCCCTCACAGGGTCATTTGATCGCTGTTTGCGACCTTTTCAGTCAGCTTCTGACAAGCAAAACTATGAGGGAAATCTAGGCTTGCTTCGTGACCATATGAATCACTTAACAACTGCAGTGATTCGCTTAACAACTGTGGGGGAAAACAAGGTCATAAAACTGGGATTGTCTCCCAAATTGGGATTGTCTCACTTCACAACCTCCTGGCTTAGCGACAGAAATTCTGGTTCCAGCTCTGGTCCTAAGTTGAGGTCTACCTGCTACCTAGGAAATGAAGATGTAGGACAGGGGTCTTCAAACTTGGCCCTTTTATGACTTGTGGACTTCAATGCCCAGAATTCCTCAGGAGTTGAAGTCCACAAGTCATAAAAGGGCCAAGTTTGAAGACCCCTGGTGTAGGACAGTTCAGTTGCTTAGCTGATTTCAATCACCTTCCTCCTTCTTCCCCCCCACCCCAGCTTCCTACCTTTTTGCCCACCTTTATTCTGTTCTTCTCTCTCCTGTTCTCTAGGGAGCAATCTCTCTGTGGTTGTGTGTTCATTTTGTAAGGCATAGCAGCTGTTTAAGATGACAAAGGCTCTTCTGGCAACTGAGTAGAAAATCTGGGTGGGCAGCAGAGGTAGGAGAATAGGAGAAACCTTGAGTCTGACCTTCAGCAGTAGCTAGAAGAAATGCTTGTCATATTGATATGTAGGGATGAATTTGTCACTGTAGTAGTCTGGAAGGCTGATTTGACAATATTTATCTTCTTGGCAGAAGAAGAAAGAAGTCTGTATCAAGGGAATCAGTTGCCTACTTCTAGCTTGGTCTTGATGCACTTAAAACAAGGGGTTATTTCCAAGATGGATATTGAAATGGTCACTGCTGTCATAAAAAAAAAAACAAGAGGGTTTTGTTTTGTTTTTTTGTTTTTTTTGCTGATTCTGGATTTTTACACACACACCCCTCCTGGGGGTTTGAATTCTGGCTGCCTAGCAAATCACATCCAATCATTGTCTCTAAAAACAGTTGACATGTTTATCTTGTCCCTGTCTTATTCAGAGATCTAGAAGGTTTTTGAATCCCAGACTTTGAATCAGTAGCTTTCCTGAGTTCTCTGAGAAGAAATTGAGGGTGATGTGAATAAAAGAAAGTGGGCTGATGAACATGGACTAATCCAAAGTTCAGAGCAGAGCAATTAAGATGATCAAAGGCCTGGAGACTAAAACATATGAGGACTTGGGTTTGGCTAGTATAAAGAAAAGAAGAAATAGGGGAGACATTATAGCACTGTTCCAGTAGTTGAGGGGCTGCCACAAAGAAGAGGGAGTCAAACTATTCTCCAAAGCACCAGAGGTCAAGACAAGAAACAATGATAGGAAACTGATCAAAGAGAGAAGCAACCTGGAATTAAGGAGAAACTTCCTAACAGTGAGGACAATTAACCAGTAGAACAGCTTTCCTCCAGAAATCGTGGGAGCTCCATCACTGGAGATTTTTAAGAAGAGGCTAGACAGTCACTTGTCTGAGATGGTATAGGTTCTCCTGCTTGAGCAGGGGGCTGGACTAAAAGACCTCCAAGGTCCCTTCCAGCTGTATTCTATTCAAATAACTGAACACCGATTCTTAGTAGGATTCAGATTGAACTGCGCGAATGTAGGTTGTTGGGAACAGACTCAATTGATCGCTTCTCCTGATTGCAACATTCAGAGTACTCACAAATAGGATATTTACGGGACCCCCTTCTGCCACATACTTCTCTACGACCGGTGAGAGCGCACAGGGTTGGCCTCCTCCGGGTCCCGTCAGCGAAACAATGTCACCTGGCGGGTCCTAGGGGGAGGGCCTTCTCTGTTGTGGCGCCCGCCCTCTGGAACCAACTGCCTCCTGAAGTCCGCGTTTCTCCGACTCTCCTGGCCTTCCAAAAAAATCTTAAAACTCATCTTTGCCGGCAGGCCTAGGGATGACTGTGGTTGATTGTTGAATTGAATGTGTGTTTTTTTATTGATTTTTTTTAGATATATTTGTTTGGGTTTTTTATGGTACTTCACTGTTATATATATATTGTTAGCCGCTCCGAGTCCCTTGGAGAGGAGCGGCATACAAACCCAAATAAAATAAATAAAATAAAATAAATAAATGCACAACCCAAGATTGAATTTTGATTGATTATCGAATATCCACTTGGAGTGACTATGTACAGGTGGTCCTCGACATACGACCATAATTGAGTCCAAAATGTATGCTGCTTTTTGTTCACTAAGTTTTATTTTCTGGATGGACACCTTACAGGGAGTCCTTGATTTAAGACCACAGCTGAGCCCAATCTTTCTGTTGCTAAGCAAGAAAGTTATCAAGTGAGTTTTGTCCCATTTTATGACTTTTCTTGCCACAGTTGTTAAGTGAATCACTGCAGTTAAATTAGTAACATGATTGCTAAGTGAATCTGCCTTCCCCATTGACTTTGCTGGTCAGACGGTCACAAAAAGTGATCACATGACTCCAGAACACTGCAACCGTCATAAGTATGAGTCAATTGCCAAGCATCTGAATTTTGATCACATGGCCATGGGGATGCTGCCACGGTCATCAGTATGAAAAGTGGTCATGTCACTTTTTTCAGTGCCATTGTAACTTTGAAGGTCGCTAAATGAACTGTTGTTAAGTCGAGAATTACCTGTAGATAGATCCTCTTCAGGATCATCTGAAAATAATTCAGATTATTCAACCTACTTCACTTCAGAGCTGCTGTTGCAGAGCTGGCTTGAACGATGAAGTCACGCGAAGCCAACTTACAGCAACTTAAGAGAAAATATAGAATATTGATGCAATCAAAACAAATTAATAAATGTTCGTTGCCACTTCATGTGGAATGCATGCAGTAAAACAAATGCGTCTACAAAAGATCATTTTTCTGGAGTTCAAATAATGATAACCCTGGGCATTATTGACTGCTTTATTTCTTTTTTCTTTTGTATTGATCCCATACCTAGACTTTGCTTTTTTCACAATAGTTGCTCATTTAAATCAACACTTCCATTAAGCTATTCATCACAATTCCTCTTTCATAGTCTTTCAAATGAACCCAGAAAACTCTCTTCAGACCTCTCTTGAATGTTAGATTTAATTTTATAAAATACCTGTGGAATAGACTCCATTTTTCTTGCTGGTTTAAACGTCATCAGAACCTGCCTTAGTTCTGTTTGTGTGTGTGTTTTCTTACTGTATTGACATTTAGGTATAAAATTTAGGAGTGCATTGCTGATTAACCAATTGCACGGTCTGATCTCTTACATACTGTACAGTGTATTTCTGATACATACAATGCCATAATTTATGAAGATAATGTTGGGCCTATGAGTTTGTACCAAGGAAACAAAACTTGCATTTGGTTGTGTCCCCAAATATTTGTGGCCTTTACAGGTTTACATTTGTCCAACAGCCCATGATTTTAAAAGTTTAAGTTAAGCTTTCACGATGATAAATCAGTGCCATGGGTAGATGGGCATATAATTTACCTAAAAGATTTGTATGGCTGAGCATGTTATATAAAATAACTAGCCAGCTGGGAACAGATCTACAAATAACAGTACAAAGAGAGAGAGAGATAATTATTTAGTTATTTGTATCCTGCTTTTATTATTTTTACAAATATCTCAGGGTGGTGAATATATCCAACACACCTTTCTCCTCCTATTTTCCCCATATCGACAACCCTGTGAGGTGGATTGGGCTGAGAGAGAGGGACTGGCCCAAAATCACCCAGCCAGCTTTCATGGTTAAGGCAGGACTAGAACTGGCTGGCCGTTTTTCCCTGCTATAACCAAGTTGCAATTCTGCGTCATATTTCTCAATGCCAGTTCCAACAGCAGTATTTGCTTTGAGGTCATACTTCATTCCCTGCTTTCTCACATAGTATCAAACCATGGCTAATAAAGGAGTTTCTTTCCCACCAGAATCGCAATTCTCATCTGATCATATAGGAAAACAAACAAGTTGATTCACCCAAGGGATTATCCAAATGGGTAATTCCATCTGGAACTTTTTATATCTGGAGAGTAGATGATGGAATCTCTACAAGAGGTTGCAGCTGGGCAGAACTTCAGTAGATGTGATCCTATTAAAAGGACAGAATCAAGACCACATGTAGTGTTTGTACCACTTTATAATGTCTTGGTAAGGCCACATTTGGAATACTGCATCCAGTTTTGGTAGCCACAATAGAAAAAAGCTGTTGGGACTCTGGAAAGAGTGTAGAGAAGAGCAACAAAAGTGATTAGAAGGCTGGAGACTAAAACATATGAAGAACGGTTACAGGATTTGGGTATGTCTAGTCCAGGGGTTCCCAACCAGGGGTGCTCATACCCCCTGGGGGTACGAGACCATATTCCAGGGCAGGGGTGTCAAACTGCCACCCTGTGGGCTGGACGCGTCATCGGAAAACCACTCCCACCCCATTGCTGGCAATGGCGAAAAAGCTGCGATAAGTTGCGCGACATCACGTGACATTGCAAGTTTGACATGTTCGTTCCAGGGGGTGCGAAAACTCGGGTTTTCAAAATTATAGTGTATATGCATAATTCGTTGCCATTATTTCGAATTTTGCAAGGGGTGCGAGAATATATCAGAAGCGTTCTAGGGGTGCAGGGTAAAGAAAAGGTTGGGAACCACTGGTCTAGTTTAATGAAAAGGAGGACTAGTGGTGACATGATAGCAGTGTTCCAATATTTGAGGGACCGCCACAAAGAAGGGGGGGTCAATCTATTCTCCCAAGCACCTGAAGGCAGAACAAGAAGCAGTGGATGGAAACTAATCAAGGAGCTAGAACTGAGAAGAAATTTCTGATGGTGAGAACAATTAATCAGTGGAACAACTTGCCTCCAAAAGTTGTGGGTGCTCAAACACTGGAGATCTTTAAGAAGAGATTGGATAACCATTTGTCTGAAATAGTATAGCGTCTCCTACCTGAGCACGGAGTTTAACTAGATGACCTCCAAAATCCCTTCCAACTCTGTTATTCTGACTTTTGCTGTTTTCTCAAGTTTCTCTGTAAATTAAATAAAGTTACCTACATGAACCTATACATACACCCCCCCCCCAAAGAAAATCCAAATCTTGCTCACTTTCCATCATGACTCCACTTCCGGTGGTCCTTGGCCACCAACAAAATCTTAACCATTAAGAGGAGACTGGAGAGCCATTTGTCTGAAATGGTATAGGGTTTCCTGCCTGAGCAGGGGGTTGGACTAGATGACCTCCAAGGTCCCTTCCAACTATTATTATTATTATTATTATTATTATTATTATTATCCCTTGTCAGAAAATTTCTTCCTGCTTCTAGGTTGGTTCTCTCTTTAATGATCTTCCACCCATTAATTCTTAAGAACATAAGAACATAAGAAGAGCCATGCTGAATCAGGCCAAAGCCCATCGAGTCCAGCATTCTGTGTCACACAGTGGCCCACCAAATGTACATGGGGATCTTGAGCAGAAAGAGAAGGCAAAACCCTCCCTTTCCCTTGACCCCCAACAAATGGTACTCAAGGGAATCCTGCCTGCCTCAACCAACATAGAGGCGGCACATGGACATCTGTTTTAATAACCACCGATACACTTGGCATCCATGAATCTATCTAACCCTGCCTTGAAGCTGTCAAGGCTGACAGCTGTCACGACCCCTTCTGGAAGTGAATTCCATAAATCAACGACCCTCTGGGTGAAGAAATATTTCCCTTTATTTGTCCTCACTTTCTTACCTACGAGCTTTAGGGAGTGCCCCCTTGTCCTGGTATTGTGTGATAGAGAAAAGAATTTTTCTCTATCCACCTTTTCTATCCCATGCATGATTTTATACACTTCGATCAAGTCACCCCTTAAACGCCGTCTTTCAAGGCTGAAGAGACCAAGGCATTGCAATCTGGTTTCATAAGGGAGGCGCTCCATTTCCTTGATCATTCTTGTTGCCCTTTTTTGCACCTTTTCCAGTTCCATTATATCCTTCTTGAGGTGCGGTGACCAGAACTGTACACTGTCCAAGTGTGGTCTCACCATCGATTTGTACAGAGGCAATACAACACTTGCTGACTTATTTTCGATTCCCTTCCTAATCATGCCAAGCATGGAATTTGCTTTTTTTTACTGCTGCTGCGCATTGGGTTGACATCTTCATCGAGCTGTCCACCAAAAGCCCAAGATCCCTTTCTTGGGTTGTCTCAGAAAGTTTGGTCCCCATCAGTTGGTAAGTATAATTGGGGTTCTTTGCCCCGATGTGCATAACTTTGCACATCCTTTGCACATTCTTGTCTTGCCCTCAGATGCTTTGGAGAATAGATTAACTCTCTCTTCTCTGTGACAGCTCCTCAAGTATTGGAGGATAGTAATCATGTCTCCCCGATCCTTCTTTCAGAAGAAGACAATCCTCTTCCTTTCAGAAGAAAACAGTGGTAATCCTCTCCCACAATCTCAAGGCTGTGTCTCAGAGGTCATTAGAAGTTAACCTCAACTTCATCTCGTAATTAATTAATTAACTCATCCAACATTTAATAGGTATTTGGAGATACCTGGCTTTTGATAGTTGAAACTAGGATCGTACAGACATTATTAAACCAGATGCTTTAAAAATAAATTCCTTCTAGATGCATGGAATCACCACTAATAGAGCCAGTGGGCTCCCTTCTTTGATCTCCTTCTTTCTCCTTCTTTTTTCTGACGATGAGACATTTAAACTAATTTGCCAAAAGCAGATTCATTCCAGAAGACAAATTTAGGCAAGGAAAGTTGTTGAATTGCTGCAGGTCTCACAGGGATTATTTTAGATTTTGCTTTATCCAATGATATATTTTTTTTTCCTTATTGGCAGATACGGTCACTAGTGGAAAAGTGGGAGTAATTCTCAAAGGTGCAGAATTTATCCCAGTGGTACATTGAACTCCTAGATTTAAGCCTTCAAATAAAACCTTTGGAACTGGACCCACTTTCAAAGGATTTCTCCAAATCCTCTAGTTCCAAGCATTTATGCCAACTGTGTACACAACCTTTGTCAGTAAGCTGTTCATCTAACACCCACTGATACTATAATAGTACTTCTCTGGAACTTTGCTGATTGCCATAGCCATTGTAGGCTTGTGTTTCGGAGAAGTGGCTGCATTTATCTCAAGTGTGTAGGACTTGTGAGTAGGAGCAACAAGCATTGTTTCTTTTTCACGTATTGGTTGAACATACGATGGAAGCCTTCCTTAAATCTCCCCATTGATTGGTACTGTCCTCTTAGGCCAGTGGTTCCCAACCTTTTCTATACCCCGTACCCCTAGAATGCTTCTGATATATTCTTGCACCCCTTACAAAAGTTCGAAATAACGGCAACGGATTATGCATATACACTATACTTTTGAAAAACCAAGTTTTCACACCCCCTGGAATATCGTCTCGCACCCCCGGTTGGGAAGCCCTGTCGTAGGCCTACGATGCTAAACTGAGAGATTGAGCTCAGAGCGAAATGTGCTTATTTAAAAAATTCAGAGCCTGACCAGTGTCCAGAGGAACTTATGACTGGATTCATAAAAGCAAGATAAAATAATAAAATAAGCAAGCCAAAGAAGAAATACATTTAAAACTTGCAGTTTAAGATACATAGCAGTCCCCAAGTGGTACTGACAGTGAGAGATTTAAGGAGGAAAGTTAAGGTCAGCACCTGTCAAGAAGCCTTCAATGTGGGTGAAAAAGGCAGACCTTTGTCTGTTGCTAAGAAGTTGATAATGTCACCATATGAGGGATTATGGCCTAGTGAAGATGTATATCTGGATCTCCTGCATGGATATCAAGAAATATCCACTTAAGTTCTTATCTAATGCCTCTTTTAATAATACCTAGGAGAACTTCCATCCAGTCATAAATTCATCTTCATTTAATCATCTTCATTGTAACAATAACCCATAACTTTGTGTCTTTTTTTT
Source organism: Bothrops alternatus (assembly GCA_034064705.1). Lineage (NCBI taxonomy): Eukaryota > Metazoa > Chordata > Lepidosauria > Squamata > Viperidae > Bothrops > Bothrops alternatus. The sequence goes on along the minus strand of JARGCV010000146.1, from coordinate 1,796,319 downwards.
GAGATTGTAATATTTGTCAGCAATACTACTTAGATGCTACTTCATGGTATTGTTTTGTTCCATACAGTATTAACCTTGTGAAGTTTCCTCCTCCTGCAAGATGGACAGTGATTAATATTTATATGTATTTATATGTAAGGGTGTAGGTCCGTGGTGGCGAACCTATGGCATGCGTGCCACAGGTGGCACACACAGCCCTCTCTGTGGGCACGCATGCCCTCGCCCCAGTCCCAGGCCTTCAGCTGGGTTTTATAAAACCTCTTCGCTTTAGGCCTCTGCCACTGTGTGCAAAAAAAAAAAAAGGTTCAATCAATCAATCAATTTCAACTTCTCGCGGGAAAAAAAAATCTCGCAAAGTTGGAATTGTTTGATTGAACTTTTTACTCGCATCCAGTCTGCCGTTACCACCGCAGCCATGCCCACCCAATGGGCTACACCCACCCGGCACCTGACGATACATAAATGGGGTTTGGGTTGTAATTTGGGCACTCGGTCTCTAAAAGGTTCGCCATCACTGGTGTACGTATATACATATGTTTGTTTTCTGAGGTTTTCGCAGGTGTTTGTATGTAGGTCTTTGGTTATTTGGGTTTTCTCCCACATAAAATTGGAAGTGTCTTGGCGACGTTTCGACGAAGTCCCATTCGTCATCTTCAGGCTGGTGTTTTCGGCTTCGTGCTTCTAGGAGCACTAAATTGGATAGATAGATAGATAGATAGATAGATAGATAGATAGATAGATAGATAGATAGATAGATAGATAGATAGATAGATAGACAGACAGATAGAGATATGTTGTATAGCATGTTTATATGTGTGTTATGTATGTGTACACCTTTGAGAGCAAGCAACAGAATTTCATTTTTAATGTGTGCCAGTATGCCCACAGTAGAAAATGACAATAAAGGTTATCTTATCTATCTCTTATCTTATGTACTTGCGGGACCGTCTTCTGCCCCATGAATCCCAGCGACCGGTTAGGGCACATAGGGTTGGCCTCCTACGGGTCCCGTCTGTTAGACAGTGCCGTCTGGCAGGACCTAGGGTTAGGGCCTTCTCTGTTGCTGCCCCAGCCCTCTGGAACCAACTTCCCTCAGAGGTTCATACTGCTCCCTCCCTCCTAGCTTTCCAAAAACTCTTACAAACACATTTATGCAGACAGGCCTGGGGCGTGTGAGCTGCGCTCTGCCCCTGGGCCTTTGATTGGGACTGTATGTTGTATGAGTGGTAATAGTTATATAGTTTTTATATTGTATATTACTATTTTAATTGATTTATATTTTTGTACTTGTATTTTTGCTGTGAGCCGCCCTGAGTCTGGGGAGAAGGGCGGCATATAAGTCTAAATAAACAAACAAACAAATAAATAAATAAATAAATAAATAAATAAATAAATAAATAAATGAATGAATGAATGAATGAATGAATGAATGAATGAATGAATGAATGAATGAATAAATAATAAATAATAAATAATAAATAAATAAATATTACTGATAAAAAATCAGAATGAAGAGAAATGGGACTTCTGTTTTCAGAGCTTTTAATACAGGTTCCACCATGACTAGATCCAGCCCTGGTTGGCTTAATATTTTTGGATGGTCTTGCCTCGAACTAGCTTATCTCATGGTGGGTTAGAAATAAGTGGAATCTCCCTCATGAAATATTATTTGGTCAGAGGTGATCCAGGAAACTATAGACCAGTCAGTCTAAACTCAGTTCCAGGCAAACTGATGGAAACCATTATTAAAGATAAAATTACAGGGCACATAGAAAAACAGGCATTGCTGAAAGAAAATCAACATGGTTTCTGCAAAGGCAAATCATGTCTTACTAACTTGTTAGAATTCTTTGAGGGTGTAAATAAATACATAGATAAAGGGGCCCCAGTTGATATTGTATATCTTGACTTTCAAAAGGCTTTTGACAAAGTCCCTCACCAAAGGCTCATAAAAAAGCTCTCCAGCCACGGAATTAGAGGACAGGTCTTGTCCTGGATTGGTAACTGGCTAAATTGTAGGAAACAAAGGGTGGCAATAAATGGACAATTCTCCGGATGGAAAGAAGTGAGAAGTGGTGTACCCCAAGGTTCAGTTTTGGGGCCTTTACTTTTTAATTTATTCATCAATGATCTGGATGTAGAAGTTAATAGTGAGGTAGCCAAGTTTGCTGATGACACTAAATTGTTCCGGGTTGTGAAAAGTGAAACTGATTGTCGGGAGCTCCAGAAGGATCTCTCGAAATTGTGTGAGTGGGCAACAAAGTGGCAAATGCATTTTAACCTAAACAAGTGCAAAGTTATGCACATCGGGGCAAAGAACCCCAATTATACTTACCAACTGATGGGGACCAAACTTTCTGAGACAACCCAAGAAAGGGATCTTGGGGTTTTGGTGGACAGCTCGATGAAGATGTCAACCCAATGCGCAGCAGCAGTAAAAAAAGCAAATTCCATGCTTGGCATGATTAGGAAGGGAATCGAAAATAAGTAAGCAAGTGTTGTATTGCCTCTGTACAAATCGATGGTGAGACCACACTTGGAGTACTGTGTACAGTTCTGGTCACCGCACCTCAAGAAGGATATAATGGAACTGGAAAAGGTGCAAAAAAGGGCAACAAGAATGATCAAGGAAATGGAGCGCCTCCCTTATGAAACCAGATTGCAACGCCTTGGTCTCTTCAGCCTTGAAAGACGGCGTTTAAGGGGTGACTTGATCGAAGTGTATAAAATCATGCATGGGATAGAAAAGGTGGATAGAGAAAAATTCTTTTCTCTATCACACAATACCAGGACAAGGGGGCACTCCCTAAAGCTTATAGCTAAGAAAGTGAGGACAAATAAAGGGAAATATTTCTTCACCCAGAGGGTCGTTGATTTATGGAATTCACTTCCTGAAGGGGTCGTGACAGCTGTCAGCCTTGACAGCTTCAAGGCAGGGCTAGATAGATTCATGGATGCAAAGTGTATCGGTGGTTATTAAAACGGATGTCCATGTGCCGCCTCTATGTTGGTTGAGGCAGGCAGGATTCCCTTGGGTACCATTTGTTTGGGGGTCAAGGGAAAGGGAGGGTTTTGCCTTCTCTTTCTGCTCAAGATCCCCATGTACATTTGGTGGGCCACTGTGTGACACAGAATGCTGGACTCGATGGGCTTTGGCCTGATTCAGCATGGCTCTTCTTATGTTCTTATATGTTCTTATGTTCTATGGAGAATCCTCTACTTTTTCTTCAAATATGTGATAGTGACTCTGAATTCCTTAGAGAAGAGTGCTGTTTTAGAAATCTTCAAAACTTCCTCAGCTCTTCGGGCTTAAATTTATGTCAAAAAGTGCTACGATACAGAGGCTTTTCTGCATGCCTTTGCAGGGCAATGTTGCCATAATTCAGAAAAGGATTGTCTACTTCTAGCAAATCTCCAGCTAAGACGCTTGCCAGGTGATCCAAAAACAGTTGCTCCAGTTTAAACTGAATGGCAGGTTACGTATTATACCATACTTCAAGGTTTTGTTTCCAGTTGGGTGTGACAGCTTTGTACATAATGAAGTCAATTATTGACTTTGTTCCAGTGAATCAAAATCTTTTACTTACTTACGAGACTCAGGTTTTCCTTGGCATGCTGTCACTAATGACTTTTTCATAGTCCTGAAATAATAACAAAAGGAAAATGCATCAAAAGAAATTCTCCTTTTGAGAGAAACAGTCATAGAGGAAGGGAAATGGAGTGATCAGATTTTGGATTATTTGCTGTTCTTGATGTCAGAGTGTGAATAATCAGGCTTGAAGTCTGGGACATAGACTCATAGGGCTAGAAGAGACTAGAAGACCTGAAGGCAGGAGTCTTTATTCCATCCTAAACAAATGGTTGTCCAATTTTTTCTTGCAAACCTCCAGTGATGCAGCACCCATGACTATGGGAGGCAAGCTGTTCCATTGATTAATTGTTCTCATTGTCCGGAAATTCCTCCTTATTTCCAGGTGGCATTTCCCTCTGATGAGTTTCCACCCATTACTTCAGATTCTACAGAGAACAAATTGATGCCTTCTTTCTCATGACAGCCCTTCAAGTATTGGAAGAGGGCTATCATGTCACCCCTAGGTCTTCTCCTCATTAGCCTAATCCTACCTAGTTCCCTTAGCACAGTGGTTCTCAACCTTTTTAATGCCGCGACCCCCAAGTGGTCGTAAGTGAAGGACTACCCAAGAGGTCATAAGTCGAGGACCCCAACTGATCGTAAGTCGAGGACTACCCAACTGGTCGTAAGTCAAGGACTATTTCCCTGCCCGGGAATGCCGCGCATGTGTGGTGCCGCCCCCTGTGCCGGCCGAGGTGTAGCTGGAAAGGGGCAGCGACGGTGCAGGGTGACCACCGGCTGGGCCACCAGCTAGCTCAGCCCAAGGGAGGTAAGGCACCCGCCGGGCCCCACGCACGCCAGCAACCCTCCCTGCGCCCGCCTGCTGGCCTCCCACCTCCCACCCCTGGCCCTCTTTTACTTACATTTTTAGTAGTTGCTCAGCAGGGAGGGGTGGAAACTTCCAGACAGCTCGCCTTCGCTGCAGACAACTTGCAGCACCATTTGCAGACAGGGACTTTTGGCAGGCTCAGCAGGGCAGATACAGCCTGGATAATTCCTATTGGTTTTTGAAAGCCAATAGAATTAGACTCTATTCAAGAGAGTCTATTCTATTGGCTTTCAAAGGCCAATAGAATAAGAGGGAGTAGCACAGCTAAGGAAAAGGGGGAAATATGGTGGACTGCATTGTTTGGCGACCCCCGTAAAATGGTCGTTCGACCCCAAATGGGGTCGCGACCCACAGGTTGAGAACCGCTGCTTTAACAGCTTATCAAATGGTTTAGCTTCCAGAGACCTTATCACCCTTGTTTTGATGTTTTAATCTTATTACTTGTTCATATTATAATTTTGACATGATTTTCATAAAGCTAGTGTGGAAATGCCACCAAATGATCTCGAAAAGCAATCAAGGAAATCCCATGTTTTCTGGTTGGTTGAATAACTATCCAAAACAGGAATCCTTAAACTTTTTCAGAACCAGGAAAATCTCCCTCTCCACTCTTCATCTCTCTCTCTCTCTCATAAAGAGGTCTAGGCAGGCAAGATGATGGTTGTGGTGATGCAATTGAAGCCCTATCCCTTTGTACCATGTATACAACTGTAACACAAGTCCAGAAAGGGTGGAGTTTAGGTTGTGCTGCTGGGGTTTTTTTTAAGAGAAAAAAATCAAAGAATATGGGAAAATATTTTAAGAATCCCCATTTTTTTAGATATATTATTGATTATAAAATGATCTCTATTAGCCAAATATGACCATACATTGTATCAATGTTTGGAGTGGTGTGTTATGGAAAGATTTGATGTAACATCCAGTCTATTTCTATATTAGATCTTGTAATGCTGGAAGTTCATTTTCCCAAATGTTTGTTGAAAAAAAAAAGATAATAAAACCTTTAGTGCCTCTTCACTTAACATTCTCAGAAGTGTCATCATCCACAACTTGTCTAGTGATGATTTAAAAAAAAAATTAGGAATCATCTGCCAACATGTCCTCTTCATTTATGAATAGCATATTTTCATCACTTTCCCCTTTTTTTCCCTTACATTTTTATTGTTGTTCATGCTTTTTCCATTTTTAAGAATCGCGTTTAAGCATTCAAATTAAACTCCTTGTCTGTTGTTGTTTTTAAACACATTTCTCACAGCCATCTTTTTATACCGTTTTACCTAACGGGCACATTTTTTTTTTTGGGCCAACGATTTTACTCCATATAAATATCTTTTGTAGGTTGTTTGCATGAATATATGAATTATTCTTTGTGCTTTTCCTTAATGGAGACATTTTCTGCAGCTTTTTTTTTATTGGAGAACTATATCATAATATTTAGAGTACAGCACATTTTGGAAGAGAACCGAACTTCTATTTGCATGTTGCTTGGAAAGTATTTTTTTTTTTAAACAAATTAGACTATTTCTCCCAGGAACATTTTCCTCATTGAAATCAAATATGGTGCCCTTGATACCACCACTCATAGTCAACTTGTTCTTCTCCTTTTATTTCTCTATCTGAACAGGATCGTCCCTTGAAGGAGCAGCGTGCTTGCAAATTTGTGGCCCATCTTCCATAACTATCAAGCACTGAAAGACCATTTTGCTTACATTTCACATAATCCAAGAATTCTCCCCCAGGCAAAACACAGGCACTGAAATACTCTCAGTGTAGCTCAAAGGAGCCAATGCATAATAATATGAATTGAAAAAGCCAAATTTTCTGAGAGGAGTTGTCAAAACTCTATAAGTTCCTCCAGGTTTCCCATCTGCCCGTGTAATTTTTATCTTAAAGATATTAGACATAAATTAAACCTGGCACAGACTGAAGCCTTCAACCCGCTGTGTCAATAAAACAGCCGTGCTGTACATTTTGGTAATGCTACCTTGATTGGATTATGGGTTCACAGTCCAAATTCGCAGAAAATATCCGGTATATTGTAGTTGACAAACCAGCTTTCCAATTCAACCCATACATTCCTTTATTTAGAATCCAAGTCCCATCGTTAGTAAAGAGAAGTTCTGAAATTCTGAACATTTTCCTTCATTGTTCCTTACCTATAGACCAGGGGTAGGCAACTTTGGCTCTTTTATGACTTGTGGACTTCAACTCCCAGAATCCCTGAGCCAGCATGAGGGAAACTTTGGCCCCTTCATGACTCGTGGACTTCAACTCCTAGAATCCCTGAGCCAGCCATGGCTCAGCATGGAAACCTCTCCCTTTCCCCTCAGCACGGCTGGCTCAGGAATTCTGGGAGTTGAAGTCCACGAGTCATAAGAGAGCCAAGGTTGCCTACCCCTGCTATAAACCTTGCCAAACTGAAGCAGACTACTTGCACCATTAAACATATAACAGAGTCGCCTGATAGGGGAGATGGGTGGCATAAAATTTTAATAAATAAATAAATAAAAATAAAAAAAACAAAAAAACAAATATTTATTTTGGGAACTCTTAGGGAGGAGATGTCTTCAACCTTCCCCCCCTTCACAAACTACCTAAAATCTGCTGTCTTTTGCACCTCTGGAATGTACTCCCTCCTTCCTGGAAATCTGGACCACGTTCCACCACAAAATCTCACTCTGTTCACTATAAGCAGAAAGAGTTCAAGAAGATTTTGGAACGCAGCATAATCATTATTCCAGATTACTGCAGCCCTTTCTGCAGATGTTCATCTAGGACAGCAAGAATCAAATTTCTTGTTAACTAGACAAGAAAAGGCAGCCTAATTTAGGACAACATTTGCTTTATGGCCACCCGGGATTTGAACCCGAGTGGCTTTGCTACACATCTAATTTTCTATCAATAACCTTGATAGTCTGGTTTGTTGTGTATTGTTTTCCATCAATAACATGGATAGTCTCCTGCTTTCTAGCCACTAGTGGTTAAGGCACTAGGCTAGAAAGAGGGAGACTGTGAGTTCAAGTCCAGCCTTTAGCCATGAAAGCCAGCTGATTTTGAGCCAATCATCAGGAGACAGTGAGTACAAGTCCCACCTGAGCCAGGAAAGCCAACTGGGTGACTTTGGACCGATTACCAGGAGACTGTGAGTTCTAATCCCACCTTAAGCATGAAAGTCAGCTGGGTGACTTTGAGCCAGTCACCAGGAGACTGTGAGTTCTAGGCCCTCCTTAGGCACAAAAGCCAGCTAGGTGACTTTGCCATTCTCTCTCAGTCCAACTCACCTCACAGGATTGTTATTGTGGAGAAAATAGAAGCTGGAAATGTGTTGGGTATGTTTGCTGCCTTGAGTTATGTGTAAAAAGAATAAAGATGAGATATAAATAAATAGTACAACAAAACAAAATAAAATCTGTCCCTCTCCATAGGTAGGACGATCATTCTTCATGCACCTTTACCAGCTTCCAATTTCACCTACTTGAAAAACAAATTCCTCTGCTGGCAGCAAAAGCAGAGTCTTCCACGGTTTTGTTTCCCCAATTGTTGGATTATTCTAATTGTTTGTTAGTGAGAATTCTTGATATTTGACCTTCTACTTTCTTCCTGCAATAGGATCCCATTATCCTTCCGTCCAGCCATCAGTCTCCATGGAGAACAATTGGTTTCTCTCCTCTCCAGTAAGAGCGTTTTATGAGTGTAGGTGCAATGAATCAAATCTTTCTAAAGCAAGCATTCTCTTCCCATCACACAATGCACAATTACATGTTCCCTCTGTGTACACTGCCTCTCATTTATCATAGGATCAGCATTTTCCTGCCATTTTAGATTTCATGGAGAGTGAACAAAATGGCAGTTAAACAATGTTTCCAATTTCACTGGAGCAATTGTTCTCAGTCTATTATAGTAACTGCTTGGCAATAGGTTGCTAAGGATAGGATCCAGCCGAAGTCAAGATTTAAATCCTGTTCATGGCTACGGAGGCGAAAAGAAATAAGTACTACTGGCTTCAGTGTCCAACGGAAGTTGATTCAATTTAAAGAAATGCTGACTTTGGTTGGATCGGGCTACTTCAGATTTCACGATCAAGCTTAGATCGACAAAATATCTTCGCTTATTCTATCTAATGCATTAGAACAGCGTTACTCAACCTTCGCCAGAATTCTGGGACTTGAAGTCCACACATCTTAAAATGGCAAAGGTTGAGAAACGCTGCAATAGAACGAGTGCTCGGCTGATCTCATAGGCCCCACATAGCACTTTGAGAGTTGATGAAAATAATATTTAAAAGATCCTGAGAGTATTTTAGCTCTTCTTTCACACACACACACACCCCCCACTCCTGACCTATGCAGACTGAACCCAGTTCAGTTTCATTGTTTTCACTATCTGCTGTAACTTCAAAAATCACCTTTCCCCTTTGGTTGGTTAGTTCTGATTAATTCTGTCTAAATTATGTGAGAAAGAAAATCCTAGCTCAGTGGTGGTGAACCAGAGGTGGCACTCAGAGCCCTCTCTGTGGGCACGCGCGCCGTCGCCCCAGTCCTAGGCCTTCAGCTGGGTTTTATAAAACCTTTTCGCTTCAGGCCTCCGCCGCTGTGTGCAAAAAAAAAAAAAAAAAAGGTTCAATCAGTCAATTTCAACTACTCGTGGGGAAAAAAAAAGATCTTGCAAAGTTGGAATTGATTGATCGAATTTTTTAGTCCCACCCAGTCTGCCGTTACCACCGCAGCCACGCCCAGCCAATGGGCCACACCCACCCGGCACTCGACGATGCATAAGTGGGTTTTGGGTCGCAGTTTGGGCACTCGGTCTCTAAAAGGTTCGCCATCACTGTCCTAGCTGATCAGTGATTTTTTTTAATTATTTGTTTGTTTGACTGATTTCTATGCTGTTCATTCTCAGGAGTTGGTCAGTTTCGTAGTCACATCTGGTCACGTGATAAAGTCAGTCCTCCACTCACAATCATTCATTTAGTGACTGTTTGAAGTACAATGATGCTGAAAAAAGCGACGTGTGGTTGGGTTTCACACTTACAACCATTCGTAGCCTCTCCATGGTCACGTGATCAAAATTCAGGAGCTTGACAACTGATGTGTATTTATGACAGCTGCTGTGTCCCAGGTTCATGTGATCCCCATTTGTGACCTTCCCAGCTGGCTTCTGACAAGCCAAGTCAATGGGAGAAGCTAGATTTGCTTACAACCGCATAATTCACTTAACAACTGACGTGATTTGCAAAATAGATCGTAAAATAGGGTGCAACGCACTTAACAACTGTCTTGCTTAGCAATGGAAATTTGGGGGCTCAATTGTGGCTGTGAGTTGTGGACCAGGTGCCCAAAATTTTGATCACATGGACCATGAGGATGCTGCAACGGTTGTAGGTGTGAAAACCAGTCATAAGTCACCTTTTTCAGTGCTGTTGTAACTTCAAATGATCACTGAACGAAAGATTGTAAGTAGAGGACTGCCTGTATGTGTATATGACTTGGAAATACATCAGAATCTTCCTAAAAAGCATAAATACTTTCTGCTCTGTCAGCCAGTATATAGATAGCAAATAATGACATGATTTTTACTTGCCAATTATAGTTAGTGTTGGAGTCTAATTTTTAAAATTAGTCTCTTTTCAGGAAAGAGCCAATCTGTCACATAATGCTTTTGTTTATCAGGCCAGTGGCCTTTAATTTCATTTCATTTATATATTACTTTACATATTCACTTTCTTCAGCATCATGTAAAGCTGTCAAGTTTGTATATTTCAAAAATGTAAAACATTGGTTTTATTAAAAATAATAATAATACATCTCAACTTGACACATATACTCAATACCCATTATTGAAATGATAGCTCAGCGTGGTGCTTCTAGGGAAAAGCAAAAAAAAAGAAAAAAACAGGCTGGGGATAGAAAAAAAGATTCCTCAATTTAGCTTCTAAAGTAGATTATGGCCAACTGTTTCAGTTTTTCAGACTTGGCCATTACTGTTTACAACAGATCCCCAGGAGAAAATGTATGGATTGTTCCCCAATCTCATGGTTCCTTCTTATAGCTCTGAAACAAACAAACAAACAAATAAGGAAACAAATTTGTAAAAGAAAGCAGGTCAAGCACAAAAGACCAGGTCTGCACTTGAAGGTCCAATTAATCTGATTTATTGCTAAACAGCCAGTCTTCTTCACCAAAGGTTAGCACTTGCTTGGAGTTAGATAAGAGTCCACGGAATTCAAGGGGGTACATAGGGATTCTAGGATGATCCCCCCCTTAACTCTGCCCACAGGTTCTCCCACAAAGCTAGAATCTGTGTTGAGATGCAGAGAAGAAATCAAAATCATAAGCCAGCCGTGACACCATCACATGGAAGAAGAGAAACCATCACAGGTCTTCCAATTATGTTAGTATTTTAGCATCAGCATCCAATGATCACAGTTTGGAAAATGTCCTGTGCCATCTACAGTAGGTGCTTTTGTAAAGCCCATCAGAGTACCTTTTAGAGTTGATCCCTTAAAATGGCATTGTTATTAGCAGAAAACAGAGTAACAACAACAACAATAATAATAAATAGAAAATGAGGTATCTTTAAAGGGTGCTCTCTGAGCTTGCTTGTCTTCTTGCAGACATTTGATTACCCAACTAGGTGATGCCATCAGACTAGTTTGGATGATGAAATGTCTGCATGAAAACAACCAAGCTCAGAGAGCATCAAGGCCCCCTCGTTTCAACCCTGAAGTAATAATAATAATAATAATAATAATAATAATAATAATGATAATAATAATGATAATAATAGTAATAATAATAATAAAGTTGGAAGGGACCTTGGAGGTCATCTAGTCCAACCCCCTGCTCAGGCAGGAAACCCTATACCATTTCGGACAAATAGCTGTCCAGTCTCTTCTTAAAAACTTCCAGTGTTGGAGCATTCACCGCTTCTGGAGGCAGGTTGTTCCAGTGGTTAATTGTTCTAATTGTCAGGAAGTTTCTCCTTACTTCTAGGTTGCTTCTCTCCTTGATTAGTTTTCATCCATTGCTTCTTGTCCTGCCTTCAGGTCCTTTGGAGAATAGCTTGACCACCTCTTCTTTGGGGCAGCCCCTGAGATATTGGAACACTGCGATCATGTCCCCTCTCGTCCTTCTCTTTGTTAAACTAGACATACCCAATTCCAGCAGCCGTTCCTTGTATGCTTTAGCCTCCAGTCCCCTGATCATCTTTGTTGCTCTTCTCTGGACTCTTTCTAGAGTCTCAACATCTTTTTTACATCGTGGTGACCAAAACTGGGTGCCGTATTCCAAGTGTGGCCTCACCAAGGCCTTGTAAAGTGGTATCAACACTTCACGTGATCTTGATTCTATCCCTCTGTTAATGCAGCCCAGCACTGTGTTGGCCTTTTTGGCAGCTGCAGCACACGGCTGGCTCATATTTAAGTGATTGTCCACTAGGACTCCGAGATCCCTCTCACAATTACTACTATTGAGCAAGGTGCCACCTATGCTGCACTTGTGCATTTGGTTTTTCTTGCCTAAATGTAGAACCTTGGTTTTTTCACCATTGAATTTTATTTTGTTACCGTAGATAGTGCCCAGTGTTCAAACTATTCTCCTTTATTAGTACAAATAGAAAAAATGATTGAAATATCAAAACTGTGCAAATTAAAATTCCAAAACTATACACACTTAAAGGATGCCACTTCCAGAAATGCATAAAATCCATCTGAGAACAATAAAAAGAACTCTCAGTATCTGTATTCTTATAATCTCCTTTTTTCCTGTAACCTTTAGCTGGATAGAGCTCTTCAGATGGTTTGTGGCCAATTCTCACCATAGAACCCATCACAGGATGAGTTTATAGATATGTGTAGCTTTCTTGCAGGGTCTCAGATATCAGCAAAATCCACTCTGTTTATCTTTAGGAAGCCGGTTAAATCAGATATCTTCAGACATGAGCCTTGGAGCGCATGTCATGCTATGCATGACTTTGGATGGAACTCAGTCCTTTAAAATTCTTTCAAACAAGCTTTAAAAATTCTCTTGGAAATCCCAAATACTACATCGGAACATCTAATTCTAAGTTAAACTTGGACCCTGTATTTCCTTCCTTCTTGTAAATATTTAGGCACGTAGACCCCCAAATATTATTTATTTATTTACACAGTTTGGTTTCCCGACGTGCAATGAAAAAGGAAGAAAAAATAAACAAAAGAGACCGTGAACAGCCTGAAGACAAATATATAAACAATAAACAAACACACAAACGCATGTCCACATGTCCAATAGGGACTCAATCATCATGCTGCCCCAAAACCTGGGAGAATAGCCAGGCCTGTAATAGCTTCCTGAATGTCATCAGGATTTAATGCATGTCATAGTCCATTGGAGGTCCTAGAGTTAAGGGGGCTTGAATAAGTAGCAATTATATGAAGTATTGAGCATGCTCAATAGATTGCAGGTTGACTGAATGAGCCAGATAATCAGCAATTTAACTTAATAATTGCTTGGTAAGTTGTTGTGTTGGAAAGAGTTGGCAGGTTCTGTCCTGGCATTTTGGAGAATGCCCATGAAGCCTCAACACCTGGAGTAGATGAAGATCTCTCTTCTTCTCCAACCAAACACACACACACACCAACCATTTTCATGCATGTTGTTTTTATTCTTCTGCTAAGGAATTGCGTGCAACAAAACATGCCCCTTTTGCTGGATGAGTTTCTATTTAGCATTCCAAAAGCATACAAATAAGGGCCACCGATGAACCAAATTACTGCACCCTCAGTTCGGTTAAAATAACTTCATAAGTCATCCACCAGCATGTTTGGCTTGATGCTGTCAGAAACAGAAACTCACAAAAAGCGGGTGGGTCGTTTCTGCCCTTCTGTTGCGATACCCTTCCTGGAGTGGGAGGGGAGGAGACGAAGAAGGAGTGGAAAAACCAACTCCCAACTTGGGATGTGTGCCCAATCCTCTTGATCCATGCACATGCTGCATAGCTGAGGATAGATAACGCTTGGGTTGAACCTGGGGAGGGAGGCAGGAATGTTAGAGGTAGGGCTGTGTAGAAAAGTCAGTTTGCTCCCCCACCCCACACAAGCCGGCTACATTCAAACTGGTGAAAAAAAATATGCATTGAAATCTTCAAAGGTAGAAGAGCTCTCATTTCATTAAGCCAGGGGTCTTCAAACCTGGCCCTTTTAAGACGTGTGGACTTCAACTCCCAGAATTCCTCAGCCAGGAGTGGGAGTTGAAGTCCACACGTCATAAAAGGGCCAAGTTTGAAGACCCCTGCATTAAGCCATACAGGTAGTCCTCACCTTACGACCGCAACTGAGAACAGAATTAGCAAGATGGCTGTTAAGTGAATCGTGCTCAGTCTTACGACCTTTTTTGCCATGGTTGTTAAGTGAATCATGCAGTCGTTAAGCAACTCCAGCTTCTCCCATTGGCTTTGCTTGTCAGAAGCTGCTGGGAAGGTCCCAAGTGGTGATTGCAGACTTTAGCATAGCCAGTTTGGTCTAGTGGTTAAAGCATCAGGCCTAGAAAGCAGGAGACGGTGAGTTCAACTTCCACTTTAGTCTTGAAAGCCAGTTGGGTGACTTCAAGCCAATCACCAGGAGACGGTGAGTTCTAGTCCCACCTTACGCGTGAAAGCCAGCTGGTTGACTTTGGGCCAGCCCAACCTACCAAGCAGGGTTGTTGTTGTTGTGGAGAAAATAGGAGGAAGGAGTGTTGGATATGTTTGTCCCCTTGAGTTATTTGTAAAAATAAGAAATGTAGGATGGATGGATGGATGGATGGATGGATGGATGGATGGATGGATGGATAGGTAAGGTGGAAGAAACTGATTCAATCAAATTTGGATCACTCAAAGGCTTTGTCAGCAAGCATTCAGGGTTTAGTCCCAAGTATCTCAAGTTTAATTAAAAAAACCAATTTCAATCATAGACTAATAATATTTGAAAAATATCAAATGCCCATTTTGAGGCAAGGAAGCATCACATATTTTCAACTTTCTTAAGCAGTCTTAAATCATAGCCATGTGTTCTATTCAATCACTCATGCTGCAATTCACCCCTTTGGGGTGTTATCCCTATTTTCTCATAAAGCAATGCATGGTTTATGCTTTTTTTTTTTTTATTTGCTAATTGTGATACTGAAGTTGGGCAGAGGCAGCCTTTCAAAATTACCAACACGAAAGATAGATTAAGTGGGTGATTTATCCAACTCATTGGTATTGTTTGGGTGAAAAAGAATCTTTCCAGCAATTTGTCAAGGACGGGATTCCCTCTGAGCAGTGATGGAGGTAACAAAAATATGAGAAGCCAAGAGAAAGATGACCATAGATTAAAATATAAGATGTTTATATATACATTATTTTGGGCAACTCATAATTAAGTAATTGCAGAAATACCACACTTTGATTTTGCCTTGTTTGAATACGTAGTCCTCAACTTATGACTGTAATGGAGCCCAGAATTTCTGTTATGAGACATGATCATTGTAAATCCAATGTGACCAAACCAATTCTATAGATTTATTTTGCAGTGGTCATAAAACAAACAACAATGGTTGCGAAGCGAGCCAAGGCATTCCTGTGAGTGGTTTTTGCTGGAAACCAACCCAAAAGGCCACAAACCAGCAAAAAAATGGCCATAAATTGCAGTCACGTGATCCTAGCATGTTGCAACCAGTCGTAAAAGTGAACTAGTTCTTAAGTGCCTGAAATGCAGTCATACGATTGCATGTCTATGTGCGTGTTGTCTGTGTGTGCTGTCATCAGAACGTCAGAACTAGGTCACAAATTCCTTTTGCTGGGGGGGACTGTCATAACTTTGAATGATTGCTAAGCAAGCAGTCGTTAAGAGAGGACTAGCTGTGCTTCCTAAAGTTTTTTTCTCATCTGCTTTAACATAAATTAGTAAAAAAAGGGGGGGGTAGGTGGGTGAGACCCTCTCAGGTTGTCAGTAATTTGTGTACTAATCTATACAGCATGTTATATTTCAAGCTTTGGAAGACAAGAGGATGTTCATAGGTCAGCAACTCCTTAAAACTAAATGCACCATTTTTCCTGTATATGGACACACTACCCTGATATGCTTGATCTTCTCTAATCTTGGAAGCTAAGCAGGGTCAGTTCTGGGTAGTACTCGGGAGACCATCTGGGGATACCAGGTGCTATAGGCTTGAGTGGCAGTTTGGTATACAGATCATAATAATAGTAAAGTTGGAAGGGACCTTGGAGGTCATCTAGTCCAACCCCCTGCTCAGGCAGGAAACCCTATATCATTTTGGACAAATGGCTGTCCAGTCTCTTCTTAAAAACTTCCAGTGTCGGAACATCCACAGCTTCTGGAGGCAGGTTGTTCCACTGGTTAATTGTTCTAACTGTCAGGAAGTTTCTCCTTAGTTCTAGGTTGCTTCTTTCCTTGTTTAGTTTTCACCTGTTGCTTCTTATCCTGCATCCTCGACTTGATGCTGCCATTATGGTTTTAAGTCATGAATAGTGGAGTTGATTTCCTGGTCTGGTCTATCTACTGCAGGGGTAGGCAACCTTGGCTCTCTTATGACTCATGGACTTCAACTCCCAGAATTCTGAGCCAGCCAGGCTGAGGGAAAAGGGAAAGGTTTTCAAGCTGAGCCATGCTGGCTCAAGAATTCTGGGAGTTGAAGTCCACGACTCATAAAAGAGCCAAGGTTGCCTATCCCTGACCTAGGTCTCTTTATGACTCATGGACTTCAACTCCCAGAATTCCTGAGCCAGCCATGCTGAGGGGAAAGGGAGAGGTTTCCATGCTGAGCCATGCTGGCTCAGGAATTCTGGGAGTTGAAGTCCACGACTCATAAAAGAGCCAAGGTTGCCTATCCCTGACCTAGGTCTCTTTATGACTGGTGGACTTCAACTCCCAGAATTCCTGAGCCAGCCATGCTGAGGGGAAAGGGAGAGGTTTCCATGCTGAGCCATGTTGCTCAGGAATTCTGGGAGTTGAAGTCCACGAGTCATAAAAGAGCCAAGGTTGCCTACCCCTGATCTACTGGGATTGACAGGAGGAGGTGGGATCATTCTGCACGCTGTCTTTGCAGGAGGGCTTTTTTTTCTCATAGAACGCCCAGAGCGGAGTTCCGGCACCTTTTTGGGATGGAACCGTGTAGGGTAGGCAAGGCAGGGTTGTATGACGTGAGTGAGTTCCGGCACCTTTTTTTTTTTTTAAGAAAAAAAGCACTGCTTTGCAGCATACCCAGAGTCAAGTGGTCAAAATCCAGACCCTTGACCACTGACTCACATTTATGACACTAGCAACATCCCAGCATCCTAGGATCACCTTTTGTGACCTTCTGACAAGCAAAGTCAATAGGGAAGACAGGTTCAATTAACAACCACGCACTAACTTCATAACTACAGCGATTCACTTTAACCATTGTGGCAAGAAAAGTTGTAAAATGGGGCAAAACTCACTTAATGACTGTCTTGCTTAGCCCATGAGTCATAAAAGAGCCGAGGCTGCCTACCTCTGGGACAGAGGATTAGATTATTACCATCAGGGTCTAGTAGTTAAAGCACAGACCCCAAATCCTGAGACCAGCTTGGAGACATCCACAGGATCCAAGACTTATACCAAAATGATGGGAACAGCCCAGCACCAGGGAACTACAAGCTCTGTTCTTATATAGGCATACAGTATCATGATGCACATACTATAGAGATGGGGGGTTGCAACGGTGCAAAAAGGGTCTTGTCCTTTGCCCCCCTCTTCCAATCAGTGAAACTGATTGTCGGGAGCTCCAGAAGGATCTCTCGAAATTGTGTGAGTGGGCAGCAAAGTGGCAAATGCATTTTAAGCTAAACAAGTGCAAAGTTATGCACATCGGGGCAAAGAACCCCAATTATACTTACCAACTGATGGGGACCAAACTTTCTGAGACAACCCAAGAAAGGGATCTTGGGGTTTTGGTGGACAGCTCGATGAGGATGTCAACCCAATGCGCAGCAGCAGTAAAAAAAGCAAATTCCATGCTTGGCATGATTAGGAAGGGAATCGAAAATAAGTCAGCAAGTGTTGTATTGCCTCTGTACAAATCGATGGTGAGACCACACTTGGAGTACTGTGTACAGTTCTGGTCACCGCACCTCAAGAAGGATATAATGGAACTGGAAAAGGTGCAAAAAAGGGCAACAAGAATGATCAAGGAAATGGAGCGCCTCCCTTATGAAACCAGATTGCAACGCCTTGGTCTCTTCAGCCTTGAAAGACGGCGTTTAAGGAGTGACTTGATCGAAGTGTATAAAATCATGCATGGGATAGAAAAGGTGGATAGAGAAAAATTCTTTTCTCTATCACACAATACCAGGACAAGGGGGCACTCCCTAAAGCTCATAGCTAAGAAAGTGAGGACAAATAAAGGGAAATATTTCTTCACCCAGAGGGTCGTTGATTTATGGAATTCACTTCCTGGAGGGGTCGTGACAGCTGTCAGCCTTGACAGCTTCAAGGCAGGGCTAGATAGATTCATGGATGCCAAGTGTATCGGTGGTTATTAAAACGGATGTCCATGTGCCGCCTCTATGTTGGTTGAGGCAGGCAGGATTCCCTTGAGTACCATTTGTTGGGGGTCAAGGGAAAGGGAGGGTTTTGCCTTCTCTTTCTGCTCAAGATCCCCATGTACAATTGGTGGGCCACTGTGTGACACAGAATGGTGGACTCGATGGGCTTTGGCCTGATTCAGCATGGCTCTTCTTATGTTCTTATGTTCTTATGTTCTTATGTTCCTGCCCAAAACTCTCCATCATGGTTCTGTAGTGGACCCATTTGAGGCCACCAATCTCCTTGCCACCCAAAATATTTGCATAGGAAGTTTGGTTGCATTTTCTAAGGGAAAACAGTGCTGAAACTCCTGTTCCGGCTCCAGCCTTCTTCAGCAACAGACTAGAATAGGGGTCCCCAACCCCTGGTCCGTGGACCGGTAGCGGGCTGCGGCATGCCAGCAACTGATCCGCACAAACAAGCAAAGCCCCATCCACGGGATGCAGGCAACAGACATAACCACTCACCCTCCGGTCCACGGAAAAACCTCTCTCCACGGAACCGGTCCCTGGTGCCCAAAAGGTTGGGGACCTCTACTGTAAGGCAGGGGTCCCCAACCTCCGGTCCATGGACCGGTACCGGGCCGTGGCATGCCAGCAACCGGTCCGCACAAACAAGCAAAGCCTCATCTATGGGATGCAGGCAACAGACATAACCACTCACCCTCCAGTCCACGGAAAAACCTCTCTCCACGGAACCGGTCCCTGGTGCCCAAAAGGTTGGGGAACCTCTGGACTAGAAGCAAAATTGGAACCTGTAGTGAGGAAGCCTTGCTCACATGGGAAGCAGACCATCTTGGAGCTGGGGCAAGGAGAGTGGATGGAGGACCACATCCACACCATAACTGACCACCTTTGCACGTCCTCCATTCCTTGAGAATTTCCATTTACAGGTAATCCTTGCTTCATGACTACAACGGAGGTCAAAATTTCACTTAACATTGTTAAGTGAGTTTTGCCTCGTTTTCTTGCCACAGTTGTTAAGTGAATCACTGCAGTTGTTAAGCTAGTCCTACGGTTGTCGAGTGATTCTGGCTTCCCCCTTGAGTTTGTTTGCAGAAGGTCGCAAAAGGGGATCACATGATCCCGGGACACGGCAACCTCTGTAAATATGAGCCGCTTGTCAAGCCTCCGAATTTTGATCGTGGGACCCTGGGGATACTGCAACAGTCCTAAGTGCGAAAACTGGTCCATAAGTCAATTTTTTTTCTAACTTTGAATGGTTACTAAATGAGTGATTGTAAGTCGAGGACTACCTGTACACTGAATAGACCAGGGGTTCTCAACCTTGGCAACTTTAAGACTTGTGGACTTCAACTCCCAGAATTCCTCAGACAGCAAAGCTGGCTGAGGAATTCTGGGAGTTGAAGTCCACAAGTCTTAAAGTTGCCAAGGTTGAGAACCCCTGGAATAGACCATAGTGTCTTGGGAGGGCGGGGGTGCATGATATTTGGCACCTTACATCCAGAGTCATTACCTGATTACATTTCAGCCTGCCAAATCCCGATATGAATTATTTGCAGACAGCTATAGGAGCCAGGATGTGCTTGCAGAAATAGCGGAATTGCCTCGCCGTCCTACATGAAGACTATGGAAGTCCTGCGACGCACACGGCCTTTGCGGTCCTTTCGGATAGCCCCTTCTAACTCTCTCAAATTAACATGGTTAGGTGAGAAACCCACAAAAATTGCGGCGCAACCTCTAGCCTTGAGAGCCAGCTAGTCATAGTGCTTTGGAGGCAGGACAAAAAACAGGAGAGGGTAAAGAGTCTGACCTTAGGCACAAAGTTAGCTGGGGGACTGAGCCAGCCACTCCCTCCGAGCCCTATGAAAGGCGGCAGTGCCAAACCACCTCTGAAAACCTAGGAAAACTGCAGGGAACCAATTCCCTGGGAGTCAAAAATGGACTCCAAGTCACACAAACACACAAGCCTCCGGTTAGAAAAATGTAACATCCTTACCGTTTGCAAAGAGTGAGGGACAGCACTAGGTAAGCAGAGCCTTAAACATAAATATTAAGCGATGCTGACATTGTAGAATAAAGAATTCCATGGAGTGGGTGGAACAAGAGAAGAGAACAGGGAATGGAGGCATCTCCTTCAAGGTCTGAAAGAGGTGATTATAAACCGTGTTATCAATATGGTTTAATTCTGGCTTGGTGATGATTATAATAGGTCTCACCAGCCTCCTCTGGCCTCCCATTCCTAAAAGTTCAGTTCTTAGGGTTGGACTGGGGACCAAGGCAACTTTTAAAAGTTTTGAGGAAAGGGGGGGGGACATGGATTATTTCTCCTCCCCCCCACCTAACCCACCCCGCTTGTGGGAAGGGTGGCGGTGTTGCTGAGCTGTTTCGTTGCACTTTGTGGGCAAAGCAATGAAACCGACAGAGTGAGTGACAAGTTGTTTACGGGTTTCCTTGAAGGGGCCTCTGGTATATTTCAGTCTGTCAAAGTTGCTTTTCTTTCGGTAGAACAATGTGTGATTGTTGTGTAGGGTACAGATTTTTTTTTCTCTCCCTGCACAGAGTGAGAGGGAGGGGTTTTTTTCTTCCTTTTTGAAGTCTAAGTGTGTGGTGGGGAATAATACTTGTATGTGATACTCACAGGCACAGAGTATTAATACATTATTACCCTTCAATGCAATAAAAATATGATTCCAGGAATGCAAATAGGATACATCTTTAGTCTCTTCTCTTTCTCTCTCTCTCTCTTTCTCTCTCTCCTCTTTCTTCTCTCCTCTCTTTTTCTTCTCTCTCTCTCTCTCTCTCTTTTCTCTCTCCCCTTTCTTCTCTCCTTTTTCTTCCTCTCTCTCTCTCTCTCTCTCTCTCTCTGTCTCTCTCTCTCTCTCTCTCCTTTCTTCTCTCCTCTCTTTTTCTTCTCTCTCTCTCTCTTTTCTCTCTCCCCTTTCTTCTCTCCTTTTTCTTCCTCTCTCTCTCTCTCTCTCTCTCTCTCTCTCTCTCTCTCTCTCTCTCTCTCTGTCTCTCTCTCTCTCTTTGTCTCTGTCTCTGTCTCTGTCTCTGTCTCTGTCTCTCTGTCTCTGTCTCTCTCTCTCTCTCTCTCTCTCTCTCTCTCTCTCTCTCTCTCTCTCTCTCTCTCTCTCTCTCTCTCTCTCTCTCTCTCTCTCTCTCTCTCTCTCTCTCCCTGCTCCTTTTCCTGATTACACTGAATTACATTTTCTGACAACACACCTCCCAAGTCAATGAAAGATCTACTTGGCGCATTTTGTCCGACATGCAATGATGTTTGATTTGTTCTGTGATATCTTAGCCTGTCCTGCAGACCCAACTTGTTGGAATAATGTATGGTTCACTGGTGTAGTTCAGCATCTAGATTAAGCCTTTTGTGAGAATGCAGCTGAGCAGTTTGTTTGTTTGTTTGTTTGTTGTTTTCTTTTCTTCTGGTTTCAAGGCCATATCATCTCACCTCAGACAGATGGCCACCGGCAGAAAGAGTAAAGTAAAGGGTGCGTAGCTGGTGTGGGAGATTTATTTATCTCTTTATTTGCTTGTTTGTTTATCAAATTTATACGGGATAAAAAGTAGTTCATCGAATGGAAAGGTGTTTTTTTTAAATGGCGCAAGTGCACACCTGTGTGTTCATTCTCTGCCTGAGCTCACAGAGACCTAGACTGTCAAAGAAGAAGAAGAAGAAGAGAGAGAGAGAAAAACCCCTTTATATGTGATGCATATGCATAATTCTAACACTGCCTGTCTCCATCCCACAGCATTCTCGGGGAAAGTGAGAATGGCGTGAAAAAGGTTTGGATTCCGCTAAGCAGACTTTGCAAAGATTCCTTGAAGAAATGGTGGCGTTGGGGGGTCTCTCTCTGTGTGTTTGTGCAAACTCCTTTACCTTCAGGGTAGAGACACACAAAACACACCCGCTTTTACAACCGATGCCCACTTTCCTTGAGAAAACAACACCAACTTTCCGATGGGCAGAGTTAAAAACCAAGTCCTTTCAACAGCCCCCCCCCCGCGCCTGTAACACTTTCTTTCCTACATACCTGTATTTGGCCATCCAAGCCTGAAACAGAAGGGAAGGTTTTGCTCCTGAATGGAAGCATTGGTTTTCCTGATTGCGCCTTATACCTGCGCGCGCGTTTGTCTTTGCATCCCTAGGATTGCAAGTGACATAACTGAGTTTAAGCAAGGAACATATTTGACCCTTGGGTTATCTACCACGGTATGCCTGGCCAGAGAACATTTGGGGAAAGTGAGGCTAGGGAGGGGGGGGAGGGAGAGCAGAGGGAGGGCGTCGATTTATTTATTGCCCGTCCGAAATTCGGGGAGCCCCCCCCACTCCCTCCAATTGAACTTCTCCACGGGCTTGTGATCTTTGATCCCGCTGGGGGGAAACGTGTGGCGAGCCCAGTTGTAGGTGGAGATCTTGGATGGCAGGGCTGGGGAAGGGAGGGGAGGCTGGAAAGACCCTCTCTCCGGCGAGGCTCCCCCACCCCAGCCCGGCCCGCCTCCATTTCCCTCCCACCCCCCTGGTTTTTCTCTGCCACCCCCCCCCCCACACACACACACTCCCCCCCCATCCCCGCTAGCGGCGACTCCGGCGAGAGACGGTACCCAGAGAGACTTTGCGGGCAGACCGCAGCCATGTGGCGCTGTTGTGGGGGGAGCTAAGCGCACCGTCTCCTCCAGCTAAAGTGTGCTGCCCCTTTAAGAGACTGGTCAAGAGTTTGAGCTTAGAGAGGGAGCGAGCGAGCGAGCGAGCGGCGGAGGAGAGAATAATCCACCGGTTTAGGAGCTTTGGATCCACTTGACAGGTTCAGTTGGAGGCGATCGCAGGAGGCTACCGGGCGTCAAAAGGGAGGGGAGGAAAGAAAGGAAAAAAAATCGATATATTCTCCTCTTTTTTTTTCCCCTCCTCCTCCTCCTCCTCCTCTCTCTCTTTTTTTTTTTTTGTCCAGCATGCTAACTGACCCTGATTTACCTCCGGAGTTTGAAAGGTGAGCTACCGCGTGCTTTTTTTTTTCTTCTTTTCCCCTTTTCTTCTTCTTCTCCTTTTCTTCTTCTTTCTTCTCCGGCGCTCTTATCCGCGGCGGATGGAAAGCGGCGCGCGCGGAGGGGGGGGGTTCCCCAAAACTTTCCCTCCGGGCGCAGATTAAACCAGACACACACAACGGCACGGGAGCACTCGGGTTGCCCCCCCCCGTCCTCCTCCTCCTCCTCCTCCTCTTCCCCTTCCCGGCATGCAACCACCGGCGCCGAGCGCTACCGATCTGCCTTCGCAGCTGGTTCTTTTGCATTTCCTAGCGCGCTTCTTCCCCCCCCCCCACACACACACCGCCCGCCGCTTCACCACCACTACCTCCCCCCCCCGTCCCCGTCCCGGTCTTTTAAACTCGGCGGGAAGCGACCCCTCCAAAACGTCCTGAAAGCGACTTGGGCAGAGGTGCGGACGGGACGGCTGCCCGCTTTCACCCCCCCCCATTGCCCCCCGCAATGCAAACCGGTTTCTCTGGTCTCTTCCACCCACCTACGTACTACCCCCCCCTTTGGTCTAACCCCAGCCTTGCCGGCTTTCTCTCTCTTTCTCACACACACACACACACACACCCCTCCACTTTCTGAATCCGCCGCCGCCTCTGGTGCAAAGCCTGCAGGTCTTTGGGGCGTTGGGTCTGGGGTCGGGGGGGGGTTTTGCCCCTTTCCCCTTCCTTTCCGCCAGCCGCGGCGGCAGGCGGGGAAGCGCTTCCTGGAATGAATGGGGCAATCGAGGGAGCGGAGACTTGAAACTTCCCCCTTGGAGCTTTCCGCCGGGATGGCGGTGGGGCTGGTGTGGCGGAGAGGAGGAGGAGGAGGAGGAGGAGGAGGAGAAGAATAAGAACCCAAGTTTAAGATGAGCCCAGATTTGAGGGGGGGTACTTTTTGAGGGGGGGGTTGTTACTGATGTTGGATTCAGAGGCGTGGTCATTTAGAGGCATCTTCACAGAGAAGCCCTTGTGCGGGATGAATCGCAGCAACCGTAATCATAGTACGTCTGATAATAGGAGTTAGGACCAAAAGGACAAAAAAAAAAAACTTCCTTCGGAGGTGATTTATTTATTTATTTATTTATTTATTTATTTATTTATTTATTTATTTATTTATTTATTTATTTATTTATTTATTCAAATTGATATGCCGCCCTTCTCCTAGGACCCTGATCCCTGCAGCTTCGTCCCCCTTGTGTCAGAGATTCTTTTTTCCCTCTAATTTACGGTTTATTTGGGTTGCCATCTGTTCCCTTACCCTCTTCCATCAAGGGGACACACTTGCCAGAGTTTTAACATTCCTGGAGACCGCTTATTTTTCACATAAATCTTGACTTTTAGGCCCACGGGGGTCTCAAAGAGACGTTTGCCCAGTTCCTTGGGATGAATCGGGGGTTCTCCCTTCCCTATCTATGCTGCCCCTTCCTCCCCCCTGTCTCCCTCCCCCCTTTTTTGCTGCTAAATCTTGCATGTATATCTTGCTTAGCTGTAAAGAGTGAGTCAAACTTAGGTCTTGGAAAGAAAGAAAGAAAGAAAGAAAGAAAGAAAGAAAGAAAGAAAGAAAGAAAGAAAGAAAGAAAGAAAGAAAGAAAGAAAGAAAGAAAGAAAGAAAGAGAAAGAAAAAGAAAGAAAGAAAGAAAGAAAGAAAGAGAGAGAGAGAGAGAAAGAAAGAAAGAAAGAGAAAAAAAGAAAGAAAGAAAGAAAGAAAAAGAAAGAAAGAAAGAAAGAAAGAAAGAAAGAAAGAAAGAAAGAAAGAAAGAAAGAAAGAAAGAAAGAAAGAAAGAAAGAAAGAAAGAAAGCAAGCCACATGTATCACCGCTCTGCTCTCACACCAAAGTTTCATGAAAACTACCTTCTGCATAAACATTTGGTTGCAACTGAGCCTGTAGTGCAAGCTAGGTGATAGACCAGCTGGTGAAAAATATGGGAAGCCAAGCTGTTCGCTCCTGAAGTGGGTGAATTCGATAGTAAAAGGCAGGGAGGTTGGTGTGTGTGTGTGGGGGGGCAGAGATCTTAAGAAAGGAGAAGTGCAGGGACACTGTGCAAGAACACTCTTCGATAAATAAAACACAATAACCGGGATCTGAATATATGCAGATATGGCTATTACTCTATTTCTTCTAATTTGTGGGGAGGAAAAAAAATCAGTTCTCAAACTGACTCAGAAAACACCTAGGATGGGAGCTTCTGAGCCCCTTCCAAGGTTTTATTTGATTCAATTAATTCCTTTGTTGAAAATCTCTGACATTTACAGCTCTTCCGCCCCCCCCCCCATTAATATTGTGATGGGAATGCACTTGGAAGAGCTGGAGTGTTTTTCTTAGCATTCCCTAAATTAACCTGCGGATAATCATTTTCTTCCTGACAAGACCTGGAGAAGTATTTTGCCAGCTCTGTCCAGTGTGCATAAAGAGGCTGGTGGAGAAGCAAACTCAGGGTGTGTGTGCTTTAACTTTTTGTACAAGTTTAATAGGTGAGGCAGATAAGAGTGTAAAAGGCAGGATCTGCTCCCTCTCGCCACAGATGTACTTTCTGTTTTAAAGAACAAGGCTTTGTGTTGATTTGGAAGCCAAGGCTTGGAGCTAAGAAACAAATTAAATTGGCTTCCCTTTCCCTCTCTCTTTTTATAAACTGAGGTGTGCATGCAGAGATTTTACTTTATTAATGTTCTCGGGAAGGGCCGAACGAAGGAAGGGCTGGTTAGAATAATCTACGTGTTACTAGTTTTCACAGACGTAAGACCATTGAGCTATGTTGAAATATTATTTTTTCTAAAAAAGAAAGAAAAGAAACCTTGTTGTCTAATTCTTTTTTATTTACCATTTTCCATCTGTGGTTTTAGCTAGTAATCCAAACCAATATCTCTGTTAATCATTACCATTTGTTTACATTCTCTGTGTTTGACTGTAGTTGCATACACATGGTAAAGTGTATAGGACAGGTTGTGGATTTTATTTACTGCAGAATTTGTACAATTTGCAGGGAAACACACACACACACACTCACACCCCTCTCCCCTTTTCTTCAGTCTGGCTCACTCCAGCTCTCTTAATGTTTTTTTTTCATGCATTTTGTTAAATTAGTGTTTTCACCTGTCAGACTAAGCTATAGCTTGCTAATTGTCTTAAGGCTCATTTTACATATACATGAAGCTGTAAGGGGTAAAAATGTATAATTTGAGGAATTTTGGTTTAATTGTCATTCATCAAGTCATCTACTGTATCTTTTGTTGGAAGAAATTTGCTTCTTTGATTTTTTTTTCTCCAGTTTGGACAGAATTTTAAAATTCTGGAACTTAACTTTAACTTTGTAAAGAAAATTCATGACTTTCATAGGAAGGGACCTTATTCAGTCCTTTTTGTTGTTGTTGTTTAGATCTGAGTACTGCTTTGGTTCCCATGACTTGCTTTTAACTTTGATCACAGAGAAGCTTGGGATGAAAAGTCTAGAGCATCCGGTGAAAAATCAGGCAGAAATCTGGAGCAATATTTACAATTTCAGTTTTGTGAATTTCCATGGCCAAAAGATTGATTTAAAACCAGGACAGGCTTAGCAATTTTAGGCAAGCTGATGATCCCAAATATGCCTTATAATTTTACAAAAATGATAGAAGATGCTTCATGTAGCCCAAAATACATATACAAACTTTGAAATTGCAAAGCTTCTAACTGGATCAAGCATCCTGTTTTTCTGATAGATACAATTATCTTTCATGCTCGAGATTTTTTTAAAGGCAGCCATTCTTAATACAGTTAAAATAAATTTAATTAAATTAACTTGTTCTTAATTCTATGTAAGATGCACGGTCTTGTTTTTTCTAATTTCCTTTTTTGGGCAAATAAAGTGATGCCCTACAGCAGTCCAATGTGGACAAGTCCAAGTAAAGTTTTGATTTCCATAAGCGGTCCATAAGAAGAACCTGTAACAGCATCCTCACAATCTAGAATGTATAAGAATGATTGTGAGCTGAAAAATGCCTGGCATAAACTTTAAAACTCTCCATAAATTCTTGTATATTGAAATAAGAAAAGAGAAAGGAAATACTTAATATTCCTGGGTGTAGGGACTGTTAAATTAATGAGATATTCAGAGCCATATATTAATGCATGGTGAAAGGTGGACTTTCCCCATACTAAAGATTAGAGAACCATTAGAAGAAAAAGGTATTTCAGGAGAAATAAAATTAACAATTTGATTGACTTGCTCTAAAAAAAAATATGGGGAAAGCTATTTTAAGTAACATTTGACAAGGAAGATTTAAGATTTTTTTCTTTTCTTTATTTTTTTTTTTAAAAAATCTTAATTGTGGCACATTGTGGAGACAGTGTTCCAAAGTGTATTCTTTTAATCTTTGTCTCCCCTTGCATTCAACACCAACAGGAAATATAGGAAAGTAGGAATTGCTGAATCTCTCTCTTGCAAAGAGAGAGCAATTGTACCCAATCTAATGCTCCTTAAATTGTAGGATCACAACTCTTATCATCCCAGACAGCAGGGGAATAATAGCCTAACCGATCTTATGTCCATCAGCATAGGGAAAGTTGTACTGAAGCTTTTTCTTTTAAAAGCCAAAGCTCCATATTAGCAACTCTTTATTATTATTATTATTATTATTATTATTATTATTATTATTATTATTATTATTATTATTATTATTATTATTATTATTACCACCACCATTAGGCACACACTCAGCCAGATGTTTAGACAGATTTGGCATTTTTATCCACCTATCAAGTCTTTCCCAGGGATTTGGACTAGGCAGATGTTGTTGAAGGGTGGTGTTAAAAGTATCCTGGTGGGATGCAAACAGTCCCAAGTAGCAGTGCCTTTTGCAATTGATTGGTGGTGATTGTATCAACTATCATTAATTCTAGATCAAAGCAGAAAATAGCTACAAACGTCCATTATGGGCAAACAATATTTGTCCTGTTTGATGTGAGGAGCGATTCATACTTTTTTTTTCTCCCCCCCCCCCTCTGTTTATTTGGCAGACTGCTTTGGACATGATTTACCACACTTGTTTTTTTTAGGAGCCCTAGGAAACATGTTTGGGTGTAGGTTGTGACTGAGCTTGTAGTTTGAAGCCTCTCCTTCCGAATGAAGCTTTCAGTAAACTTGTTCATTGGGGGGAAATAAGGAAAAACTGAGCTGCAGGTTAACTCTGAAGATGAACTAAGGAACAATTTCTTTAGTGGAACATACCTTGTGGTGTTCATTCAGGCTAAATGTCAGACTAAGTGACTACCTTGTCCTTGGTCTTCAAAGAGTTACTGGGAGAAGGAGAAGGAAAAGAGGTGGGCAGTCTCTCCCTTGGTTTAAAGCCGTCTTTTAAAACCTCTGCGCTTGAATACAGTGTGCAAAGTGCAATTGGTACTTTAAGGAAAGGAGGAAGCGTCATTCTTTCACTGGCTTCTGTTGTCCATTGCACAATGATAACGGGGAATTACAGCATCTTGGAGAAAAACTGAAAGGATGTCCCGTGTCGGTACTTATTATAAATGCCCTCCTCTCTTGTTGTTTCAACCCGGGTGCTTTTTTTGATAGGAATCAGATAAGGTTTTCTCGGTTCCCTTATGGAATCGATGTGTTGCTTTCAATTATGATGTGTTCATTTAGATGCAGAGTATATATGGAGCAATACTCGTGAGACAGAGAGCAACTAGCTGGAGGGGAAGGAGGTGGGTGATCTTCACAATTACACTAAAGATAAGTACCTATCATAAATGCACACACACACACACACACACACACACACACACAGACATGTTTATTATTTATTTGGGGATGGGGTGTTAACATGCGGTAAGTCTTACAGACATTTACTGGTTCTTGACCTCTTCCTCCAATTTTGAAGTAGTAAGTTCAGCATCCTTGTAAAACTCAAAAGGAGACAATTCACCAAATTTAGATCATGCCGAAACACTGTAATTTTGTGTTAAGATGACATTGTAAAATGACACTTTTTTTTCCTAGTTCTTCTACTACTCCAAAGCCTTCGCTGAAGGTTTCGTTTTAAGCAGGAGATTTGGCAGGGCGAAATATGTTTTCTGTGGAAGGTTCCCCAGTGCTGTTACTGCAAACCAGCACTTAGGAGTGCTCAAGGCTGTTTTCCAACTAAATTGAATAAAAGTCAGCTTGATTCCCCTACAGAATTTGCTCAAACCTCTTCCTCTTTCTTCCTCTTTCTCTCAATTTGCACCTTCGTGAAATATTTTATAAATTACATCCTTTGCTAACATGGGATTCATAGATTTAGGCCAGCTGGTGAAGAGGGAGGGGAGATGTTTGGAAAACTTAACTTTTTGTATTATTTAAAACAGCAATGACCGCACCAGAGAGATACTGATGTCCCAATAGGCAGGCTGCCTTTCTGTGTGAGTCGACTATGTGTGTGTGAGTCGACTGAGGCAGCTCATTCTTAAAGGCACTGAGGTCCCTTCGGGGTTCAATTAGATATTTAGTCTGGTCATGATCTGTCCCTCCATTAGGTCTGCATGTTCTTGAGGATCCTTTTAAGTTTGAGATGGTCCCGCGATGCCTAAAGCTAATCAACCACCAGGGGGGGTGTTTGGGAGCAGAATAGACAGGACCACACATCCCTCCAGATCATTCTCACACCTCACTGTGTTCCTAATCGTTGCCAGGTTGAGAAGCTCTTGGTAGGTGATGTGTCCAAACGGTAGCGTCACAAACGTGGTGGAATTGTTTGCCATGCAATAAATCTAGATGAGAGGAGAGTTACAATTGTGCAGATTGGCTTTTTGTGATTTGCTGTGCTTGAATTGGAAAAGGGTAAGCGAAAGTCCTGTGGTGGCTTTTGTGTGGGGCCCTCAAGATGTTGCTTGACCCTTAAAAAAAAATGAAATAAACTTGTCTTCCTCGCAAATCTGTTGGGATTGGGTTAGAAAACTTCTAGACAGGTTTGTTTGTTTGTTTGTTTTTGTCAATTTTGCTTTGTTTTCCAGTATGCACGCTATTCCTGGCTAACTTCTAACCATTCTGTTGGTTGGAGTGGGTGAGCATAATCAATGCCGAATGTGCAGATATGTTACATTAGCAAAGGCTAGTAATTTTACACCTTGGGAAATAAGCAGCATGCCCAAACACATGTGCAATCGACAGAGAAAGATTTTTGGCATCCCAGACTAACACCTGTATGATAGTATGACAGTAAACGGGCAGCATGTGCTCATAACAGTAATTGTGGCACCATCTATAAAATAAAATGGAACAAGCCAATCTCGCTTTTTTTATCTGTTGCAAACCCGTTATTCACAAAATCATTAATTCAAGGAAAATTTAAAAAGCATTTTGAAACCAAGTGACCAACAGTGCATTAACTAATAATTCCAGTTTCACTTTAAAAAAAAACTCATTAAGCATTATATTCCAATAGCTGAACTTAACCATATAAAGATATAATGGCATTTGTCTATTCAATGTATGTGTCTCATTGATTCCTATAAGAAAGTTAAGCACATTAATCTTCTCCTCCCGTTCCCCTTTTAGGTTGTAAATTTTGTCTTAATATATTACAAATCACATTCATAATCTTCATTTAAATCATTTCCCAAAAGATCACAGAATTGCTGATTTGGTTTTCTCATGGGATAAATAGTTTAGCAAAGGTTTATCCAATGCCGTTCTAAACAGTTTAAAGGTTTTCATTAAATTCAAAACCAGGCATCCCATCAGCTTTATTACAGTCTGTTTTTGCATTTTTTTTAAATTAAGCACTGTTCTTCGTGTTAGTAAGCATTATACATTACTTGTGTTTTGTTTCATCACCGTTATATTAAACCTTATATATTAGGTGTGTTTTATTTAAGTAACAAAATTGTTCATAGAATGTAAGAGGAAGGTCAAGGGATTCAGCAACAAACTTAAGCCAGCAAGCCTCATTTATACTACCAAGAAACTTTAAAGTTTCTAAAATGCAATCATATATATATGGAATCACACTAGAATATACTAGGTTGTATTGACTAAATTCTTATTTGAAATGATAGCTTATGCTGCTGTAAAATTCCTCTTTCTGGGACACTTTAACATACAGAGTCTAAGTTGTGAAATAGCGTTATGCAAAGCCTTTGAATCCACAGCTATCTGTAGGAACTTTTTCCCCACTAGTATAATAACACCACTCCATACTATTGTAATGGTGTGAAATTTGGCCTTGATTCTCCACAACAATGCAGTGCTAGTTCTTGTTGTGAGCCGCCCTGAGTCTTGTGAGAGGGGGGGGCATATAAATTAAATAAATAAATAAATAAATTGTGTCTCATCCATTTGTGAGAGTCATGGTGCTCCTTCAGAAGGCCAGGCTCATTTTGATGGAAACTTTTAATTATAAAAAAATAATTCTGCAAGTTATCTGTTGTTAACATTTACTTATTATAATGAATAATTCAGAATCATTTGGTTTGTCCATGTTCTACATTGTTTTAACATCTCAGTGGTCAAATCTCTACGTAGTCACCATTCTTTTCTTAAAAGGGTTTTACATTTTCAAACTTAAACTTTAAAGGTGTTTATGTTCATACACATACACACATGCAGTGCTTCGCTATATCCCCTTAATTCTGAAATCCTACAATTTTTTCCATGAACAGAAAGTTCCTTGCTTTACAGTGTCTGTCAGCGTTCGGGAAATGTTTATTTTATTTGGGTGGATAAAACTCAGTTTATGCTTATCAATGATTTATATGCACGAAGAGTAGTTGCTATTCAAAATGATATGGCGAATGGGAGTTGTGTTCAAGTTATGCTTTTTTTTCTAGATTCATTATGCAATTTTTGGTTAAGTAACCCTTTATATATGTATCTATTATATTATATAATTATATGTATATAATTGTTAAGGTTCATATTCTATGCAATTGATGAAGTGGAATATAGTTTGTGAAATCTTACGGCGTAATGAATGGCTTAGCCTTTCACGTATGCCGAGACTAATGTGTCTCTCCTCTGCAATCATTTCATGGGGCAATTTGCAGTGTGTCAGTTCCTCTGTCATTGTTACACGATGCTTATGCGGTTTTTCTGTCACCAGATGTGACCAGACAGCTTTAAAAAAGGGGAGTCAGACAAATTTGTGAAGACCTATTAATACCTCTTTGCCGCAAGAACGAACTTAGGTTTCCAAAGGAGCATCTGATGTTGCCTTCAGTGCATTTTCCAAGGATCTGGGCAGCCACTGCTCCTAAGGAATGCTGGCCTAGATCCTAACTCTGTTTGATCACACAGGGCCACCAGGACTGGTACAGATGGTACACAATAGGCAAGTGCTAGATAATCTTGCAGAGACGTGAGCTGATGGAAATTCCAAGCTGTTTATTTCAGTGGGAAGAAATCCAAGCAGTTTGATATACTTAAATGCCGGTAGGATTTTTCCAAACCGTCAGATCGTGATCTTTTAAGATAATTGAGATGATCTGTAAGATTTTTTTCTTTTTCTCTTTGTAACACCAAAGTGCACAATTTTGATCAAACTTTGCCTCGGACTTTTGGGTGGCTTTTAATTATATTTGAATTTAATTAGAGTTTAATTTGGGCTAATTAAGTGGTATTAATATGATTACTCCCCACCTGTTTCATATTTCTCCACTTCGGGGTTTTTTTTTTAACAATACAACATAAAACTAACTTTTGCCTACTTTCAAAGATAAAGGGTCCAAATGGACCTCCAGGTAATCAGGTTATATATTTCCGCTATAAGCAAAATATAGGTAGGGAATAACATAATTATGTTTCATTTTAGCCTCTGCAAGCTGTAAAAAGGGCCTCTTTCAGCACAGTATGTTGAAAATTTGACTTCTAAAATTTTAGTACATTAGGCACGCAGCCAGGGAAAAGTGGCTAAATTTATTTCCAAGGTTTATTGTGCAATAAACGAATTGTTTGTGCTAAAACACAAAGTAGTGACAGCAAGTTTGCTTATTAGCTGATTTGAAGGTCTTATTATTATTTTTTAAAACCCTTCCTACTCTAACTCATCAAAGTTTATTATACCTTAAACAGAAAGGAACAGTGTCAAGTCAGGTCTAAGAATGGATAGAACTTTCTGGGTTCTGGGTTCATTTTTGATACGATTTGAATTATTATTGTGTTTCTGCCTTAACCCGGATACTAAAAAACAAATTCAGAAAACAGAATTTGAACTGCATTTATTTGTATATTTTCTCATATTCCAAATTTTGGAGAAATATAAACTGAGTTTCATTCTGCACAGTAATTGGAGACTGGCAGATTAATTAGAACATCATCTGCTTCATACCCTACTGTTTATATTTTTCCTCCAGATGTTTAAAATGTAACTATTAATTTCCTGGCCTCAGCTAGGCTGGCTGGGATTGATGGATGATGTAGTCCTAAATACTGAAGGGTCTATAAGGTGTCAAGCATTTAAGGATCTTTCACATCTTTCTAATATTTGATTATCTTCTGGACAAGTTGTTAACTCAGAGGCTTTAAAAATGTTTTCTGAGTTGTCTTGATAATTTTTTGGTTGGGATTGCATATAAATTGTTTAGTAAAAGATCAGGGAGACTGCTGAAAGTTAACGTCAGGAATTTCTGTATATAAACTGAATGTTCTATCACCAGGCTATATCCATGAAGTTATAGGTTGAAATTTGGTTAACCTGCAGTTATGTTAGAGTATCAAAACAAAATTATCCTGGAGTTTTGACCGTGACTATTGTTTGATTGACTTCTGCATTCAAAGATAAAAAAAATATGTGTTCCTACTCCACATCTGCAGTGGTAGCTATTTTGGGTCTTTCTGTGTATCTGTGTTGTATATAGAATATTCAACTGTGGTAGGCAACCAATAGTTGAAATAAGTTATTCCTTGATTTGGACAGCAAGGAACATGTTGTAGTATATCCACATATTAAATATCTTTCAACTTTTTTCTTTGGTTATTGATTTTATATGTTCAGAAGGTGAATAGGGATTTAGGGTTGACTCTGTGTGAAGTGGAGTAAGGTATTTAGATATCCTCTTTTGATTTAGGAAATGACTTTCTTTCTAGCTCATAGTTGGATAAATGTGACACCTTCCCCTATTGTCATGTCATGTAACATGGAAAAAGATCCGAGTTAGATCTGAATCAGTGGCGAGTTATTATAACATGCTAAGCCAGAATGTGGTTTAAGTACATTATGGCTTCGTACACAATACATTTAATTTGTCGGTTTGGTTTGTCAATATCATCTGTGAGTTTTCCATGGGATTCTTCTACAAGTCAAAGTTAGATATCCTGGTTTAGCAAGAGATGAATCCCAAGACAGTAAAAGGGATTTTCCTGTATTTTATTTGGATGAAGGTTCCATAGCAGGTTCTTCTGAACTCACTTTAGGACCAACATGGAACTGTAGGGTTGCTTTGGTCCTTTCATAAAACTGAAGGTGCTGGCAATTGCATTGTGAGTATAATCGAGCAATTTGGCCTCTCAAAAAAATCTTGGGAGGATGCCACTGATCCAAATAACTGAAAAGCAATAACATGGAATGTCCCTCTAGCCCAAGACTGCCTTTCAGAAAAGTACAGAATAAAACTAAAGATAAAGTTTAGTTTTTAACTTGAATTTTTATCTTCTACTATTTGTGACACGGCGGATAATGCGGTTAATTTGTAGAAGGACTGAAGTGTGCAATGTCTACAAATGATCAATAGTTTCACAGCCATCTAGACCTAAGTCTAAATCAGAGACAGAGAAATAAAAGGTTCAGAATTCGGAAGATGAAAAAAAACGAGCTGCTAGAAGTTTATTGTTGATGGTTTGCCATATGTATCTCCTATCACAACTAATTCAAACTTGTTGCACTATAATTAAGCCTTTTGGATCAGAATGTGCTTCTGCACATCCTACTAAGTAAAGAATCTCTTCTTGTTTTCAAATTATTATTGTATAGTGCAAAAGGGTCTAAGATACGTCATTTCTTAACACCTTAAATTTTGAAGCCAGCCTCAGGTACCGTTCCTTTAAAACTAAGAAACAGAGGAGAGGAGCTTTAAACTTTCTGTGCAACCATTGGTGAAATCAGCGTGGTTTTTGCTATCCAGAAATCTTGGCCATGTTGCAATTGTCATTCTAATCTTCTGCATTTTCATTACACATTATAAAACCATGCCTGGTCAATAATTGGCACATACATCTGCCTGTAAATGTTTTATTTTCAAGAAGCATTAAAACTGAAAGGAATTCAGGAAGAGAGTGGGAATTTGAATAATTGCTATTTATTGAATTTGTTCATCAATCAGTTGATAGCCTGTGTGACTCATGTACAGTTTTACTGACACAAGCTTGTTCCTGTATCTCTGTTTGTGGGATCACAGAGAGAATTTATATATAGCTCCAGAGAAAGCTCTGATTTGGCCCATACTGTTTCTTTGCTTTTCATTCCCCCCCCCTCCTTGCTTTTATTTTATTATGTAATTGTAAGTATATTACATAATTGTGTACAGCATTAAATATATGTGAGTGGGAGATGAAATATGCAATAAGGAGGTCAAAGCTTAACTCTTTTTCCATTTATTATGGTACTTCCTTGCATAAGTTGGATGCGAATTATGGTAGCAATTATTATAATTGTTGTGAATCTTCACACTTCGAGCTTTAATTTTTTTTTTATTTTTAAAAAAATGGCCTAGATGAATGTTGTTAAGAAGTTATCCACAGTTAAATTCACAGTAAGTCAAGAATCTGCTTTGTTTATTTAAAAAAAAATAAAGAAATATTTATAGCTCGTTATTCCTCCTCCTCCTATCCTTCTCCAGCGGGAGCTGGGGAATAATTTATCAGCATATGTTTTATCAACTGTCAAATTAGAACATTTTGATCTAGGAGGAATTTGGGGAGGGAGGAATTTTCTTGTCTTTTTTAAGGAGCACAAATTACAAACAGGGAAAGAGAGGATTTCACTGCCTCCGTGACTGAGAATGACATCCTTTAGCATGTAGTTCCCTGCATTTTATCTTGTATATATTGCCTTTTGTCATGTTCTCCTTTTTAAGTTTCTAGGAACTGCAAATTACAGATTTCTCACACTCGTCCAATTACAATCTCTAAAGGTCTCGCTCCGGCAGTATGAAATATAATACTTAAATTACTTAAATATGTAAAGTAGGTAGCTTTGGGAATGTCATTAATAATGATAGGATCAGCAATATTTACAGCTCCTGATACTCTTCCCCCCCCTTCTGCTACCTTGATAGAGGTAAAAATGCAGTCATCTCTCTTGCCAGCTATTTGAACAAGCACTTTTGATGTCAAAGCAGCCAAGGAACGCGTCTTAATCCGTCTATCCGGAGAACGATACTAAGAGCATCTCCGCCAGCATCTCTGTTTCGGAAATGTGGTTTACATATGCAGAATTACAGTCTTGTACGGGATCTTTGTAGCCAATTCCAACATGCCAGTAATTGGAAGAAGAAGAGGTTGGTAGCAGATGTCAAAAGGCAGAGAGGATCGTGGGGCCTTGCAGTATTTACGCACCTAATTTCCAGAGGGCACTTGTTGTGGGTTTTTTTGTGTGATCTTGCTGGGAGAATCCCAGAATGCATATTGTCACTCAATCTTTAATACAGAGCCGTTTTAGATCTTGCACTCTTACGAGTCTCATTTTTTTTGTCTCCCCCCCTCCCTCTGTTCGTCCCTGAAGCGCTGGGATTTGTAGCACCCATGGTGTCTGCAGGAAAGGTGAAAATCTGCACCCATCATCTTGCAGATTTTCAGACACACATCCAGATGCATCATTCTGTAAATAGTACACTACAAAGCTTCATACTGTTGGTCTGGAAAAATAGAAGAGTTCTCAGTTTTTCCTAGTTTACAAAAGTAAAAATCAATTGAGAGAGTGCTGCATAAAGGTTTTCACGTTTTGCCCAGAAAGATCCATCAAGAGACTTCCATTATTCATTTTTACCAATAACTAAATTTCTCCCTTCTCCCTTTCATTTTTCCTTCCCCCTTCCCCTTCTCCTTTCTCTTTCTCCCTCTCCTGTTTTTCTCTAGCAATGGTTTGTTTTTTTCCTGTTACAATTGTCTGTTGCTACTTCCTGTCCTGATCTTTCATTCTAAGAGGCTTTCTTGAATGTGTCTCATGTTCTGTTTTCAGTGAGATTTCCTTGTAGCTTTTATGGTAATTTATTTTGACTTTTAAGTAAGCTTGAGTGCTTGGTACATGGAACAAGGCAATGAGTAATTTTATAAATAAATACAATGGAACATATATTTTGTATTGGTTTGTAAAAAAGAAAAAGGGAAATGCAAAGCAGAACTGCTTGTTGCCATCTTATGGGTTTTGATCCCGCTGCTGAAAACTGTTTGATCGCTGCCAAGTTATACTTAATCAGAACTATCCCCTGGGCAGGATGGGTACAGCTGAAGTTGCTTTTTTGACTCTCTCTCTCTCTCTCTCTCTCTCTCTCTCTCTCTCTCTCTCCCTCCCTCTCTCTCTCTCTCTCTCTCTCTCTCTCTCTCTCTCCCTCTCCCTCTCCCTCTCTCCCTCTATCTCACCCTCTCCCCCTCTCTCTCTCCCTCTCTCTCACCCTCTCTCCTTCTCTCTCTCCCTCTCCCTCTCCCTCTCTCCCTCTCTCTCACCCTCTCTCCCTCTCTCCCTCTATCTCACCCTCTCCCTCTCTCTCTCTCCCTCTCTCTCACCCTCTCTCCTTCTCTCTCTCCCTCTCCCTCTCTCCCTCTCACCCTCTCTCCCTCTCTCTATCTCACCCTCTCCCTCTCTCTCTCCCTCTCTCTCACCCTCTCTCCTTCTCTCTCTCCCTCTCCCTCTCCCTCTCACCCTCTCTCCCTCTCTCTCACCCTCTCCCTCTCTCTCACCCTCTCCCTCTCTCTCTCACCCTCTCCCTCTCTCTCTCTCTCTCACCCTCTCTCCCTGTCTCCCTCTCTCTCCCTCTCTCTCTCCCTCTCTCTCACCCTCTCCCTCTCCCTCTCTCCCTGTCTCCCTCTCTCTCCCTCTCCCTATCTCCCTCTCTCCCTCTCCCTCTCTCTCTCCCTCTCACCCTCTCTCCCTCT
Source organism: Bothrops alternatus (assembly GCA_034064705.1). Taxonomy (NCBI): domain Eukaryota; kingdom Metazoa; phylum Chordata; class Lepidosauria; order Squamata; family Viperidae; genus Bothrops; species Bothrops alternatus. The sequence continues at coordinate 1,758,272 of JARGCV010000146.1, read as the reverse complement.
CTCACCCTCTCTCTCTCCCTCTCTCTCACCCTCTCTCCTTCTCTCTCTCCCTCTCCCTCTCTCCCTCTCTCTCTCACCCTCTCCCTCTCCCTCTCACCCTCTCTCCCTGTCTCCCTCTCTCTCTCCCTCTCCCTCTCTCCCTCTATCTCACCCTCTCCCTCTCTCTCTCCCTCTCTCCCTCTCTCACCCTCTCTCTCTCCCTCTCTCTCACCCTCTCTCCTTCTCTCTCTCCCTCTCCCTCTCTCCCTCTCTCTCTCACCCTCTCCCTCTCCCTCTCACCCTCTCTCCCTCTCTCACCCTCTCTCTCTCCCTCTCTCTCACCCTCTCTCCTTCTCTCTCTCCCTCTCCCTCTCTCCCTCTCTCTCTCACCCTCTCCCTCTCCCTCTCACCCTCTCTCCCTGTCTCCCTCTCTCTCTCCCTCTCCCTCTCTCCCTCTATCTCACCCTCTCCCTCTCTCCCTCTCTTCCTCTCCCTTTCTCCCTCCCCCTCTCTCTCATTCTCTTCCTCTCTCTCTCCCTCCCTCTCTCCCTCTCTCTCACCCTCACTCTCTCTCCCTCCTTCTCTCTCTCTCCCCCTCTCCCTCTCTCTCCCCCTCTCTCTTCTCTCTCCCTCTCTCACCCTCTCTCTCCCTCTCCCTCTCTCCTTTCTCCCCCTCTCCCCCCTGTCTCTCAGCTGCTATTAGTCCATGACTAGTTGGGAGATGTTGATAAAATTCTCATAAGTGGAACAAGCTTCTTCCACAAATTTATTTAATTCCAAAGTGGCTGAAGTCTATGTGTGAATATCTTGAAATTTTATTCAGTTGTCCACGGTTCCTCTGGCTTCCCAGCTTGTTTTTATGTTCCAAGAGAAGATTTCATGTAGAAACCTTTCCAGTGCTGGGAAATGTGGGTAGCCAGGAAGTCTTCATGGAGGGAAAAATGTATAACAGACAAACAACCTTCCAGTAGCATCTTCCACTACCTCCAACTGGCATCTGAACTTGAAAACATCACCAAGAGAAGAAGGACACAAAATAGACGATTCTTTGCCATTTGAAGGAAACTTTTTTTGGGGGGGAAAAATAGGGTAGATCTTGCAAGACAGTTTTTTGTTTTGTTTTATAAGCATAACACCACTAATTTCGGAGGGGAACTTATTTATAATCCTTCCCTATTTAGCGTTTTTCCGCAGGAAAAAAATATATACCTTAGCAACTTTTAAGGGAAAATGGCAGAAGGAAAAAAAAGAAAAGGCTATTGAGAAGTCCCCACCACAGTTGATAATCTTTTATATAGCATTTGTCATAACATTATCCACAACCAGGTTTTATTTGTAGTGGAGAAGAATTGGGGAAGGGGGGGCTGTCTGGAGAAGAATGACAGCAAATTAATATTTGCCTGTACATGCATTGAAGGAAATCGTCATTTATTTAAGCTCTGTAGAAATATATACATGACGTGCTTCATTGTACACCCAAAGAACTTTTCATATGCAAACTCTTTTATTCTCTATCCTCAAGTGCAAATTGAATAATGTGTTTGTCTAAAAACCCAGGGATGAGTTAGGCTTGATGGTGACACACTTGGGATCTTATCTTGCGTAAGGTGTGAAACAGCTCTTGTTAAAAAAGTCCCTTTTTAGTCATGATGACATTTTAATTAAATACCTGGAGGAGATTATAGGAATATGTACCTGGAAGCTGTGAAAAGCCCGGTCCTTTTTCCTTTCCTGTGCTCATCCTGTGCTCGCCAGGGGTTTCAATGCTTCCATTGGGAGGTATCCTGGGTGAACACAGGCAGTCTGTTTGGCCATGCGCTTCCACTCTTTCACCATTTATACAAACTGGGATTCCATCAATTTTCTCAGTCCTGACCCTGAGCAATTCAAACCGGCTTCGCGGATATGAAAGACGGCACTGTCCGACTTCATGAATGGTATCACTTTTGTCAAAACCTTTAGGGGGAAAAAATGTGCACGCACGCGTGTGTTTTAATAGAACCTTGGACAGCCAATATTTTTTCTTCAGCTGAATAATGAAAACAAAGAGCACAGCCAAAATTTGCTTTCTCCTTCGATGGCGGTCGCCTTCCCCCACTTTGGACGGGGGGGGGGGAAAGGCATTTTTCTTTTCCTACTGCAAGGAAGAAAAGTTTCTTAGTTCTCCCTTTAAAAATGGCCAAGTGTATTACGCGGCTGCTAGCAGCCTCTTCCCAGCCCAGATGCTTTATGGAAACAGAACCCTATTTGCTTAGGAAGAGGTCGGCATAGCAGTGTCTGTTGTCCCAGGACTATGAAGCATGTTAAATTGGGATGGGAGTTAATGGAGCAGAGACCTACTGAGATTTTAACACTTTTCTATTTGAGCTAAATATACAGCTTTAAATCAGCTCCACTGTTCTTCCACAGCGAGGGGAACAAAAGATTGACACATGCAAAAGCCGGTTCACATTTTGCCAGATCGTTATGTCTGCTTTGCTGTGGGCACCCCCCCCCCACTCTTTTTTTCCTTCTTTCCCAAAACTGCATCAGAGAATGATCAACATTATAGGGAGAATTTCAGCAAATGCCCCTTTCTGCTCTTAGGCTAAATGTGAAACTAGGAAAAAAAAAAACTTACCTTTCTAAAATTGTTGCTTGAAATGGTTTTATATCGGCCAACTAGAGAGAAGGGTAAAAGACTGTGGCAAGATTTGGTCAGTCGAAAACGGAAACAAGAAGTCTTGAATTGGATGGCTTGTTTACTGCAGCGCATTAAACGTTATTAAGTTGGAATTGGATGATCTGCCGTCCAGTGTCTTACTGGAGCTCAGCCATTATCTTAGCAGGGAAAATGAATATGGCCATCATGTTCAACCACAATATGATTGATTCGTTTAAGTGTAGCAAGATCTAGAACATTTAGGTTTCCATCTTTTCTACAGGTAGTTCTCAGCTTATGACCACAATAGAGGGCAGAAATCCAGTAGTTAGTGGTTGCAGTTGTAAATTGAGGCACCCACGTGACCAGACATGTTTTTTAGTTACATTTTTCACTCTGGCTCTTAAATGAATCATTGCAGTGAATCACATAGTTATTAAGTGAACAGAGCAGTCATTCAGTCTTAGAAATGGGCATTTTTGCTGGAAACCAGCAAAAAAAAAGTCACAAATTGAGATAATGTGACTGTGGGACTTGGCAACCAATTGTAAAGGTGAGCCAATTTGACGTTCCTGATATGCAACTACGTTACTGTGGAAGGGAAGGAGAAAGCACTTTGTAATGGTCAAAGTGCGTTACGGGTCATAAAGTTCCTGTTCCAAGCCAGTCATAACTCTGAACAGTTGTAAAACAACTGGACATAAGTCGAGGATTGCCTATATTTGGTTTCATCACCTTGAATGATGGCCTGAGCAGAAAGACCGGGTGTAGATTGAATGAATGATGTGTTTTGGAAGACCAGTTCACACATATGCAAGCAGTAACACATGGGAAAAATTCAGCAGAAACTGGGGGAGCTACTGTATATTTCTTCTACACTCTTGACTGGAAGATGAGTTATGGCAACTCAACTTCTTCTCTTGTTTTGGTTTGAAATGTTTCACTGCTTATCCAAGTAGCTTCTTCTGTCTGAGCAAACTGGTTATGGGGATCTCATATATCAGCATCAACCTTTGGGGTGCCAGGGACTGCTTCTGTGGAGAGAGTTTTTTCCACAGACTGAGTGGCACATGGTTTCAGGCACTGCCTGCATCCAGCATCTGCACAGATGGGGCTTTGCTAGTTTGTGTGGACCAGTTTCTGGCACACTGGTCTGCAGTCTGGAGGTTGGGGACCTCTGCCATATATATATGTCCTCCAGGGTGGCTTCATTTCTCACCTAATCTGAGTGGCTTGTTATGTGAGTAGGCAAAGTGTTGTTATGGGCCATTGCTTTGAAATCCTTCTCTTAGGTAGGTTGTTAAGGGTGACCTCCTTGGTGAACCTGTGAAGTAGTCTTGATCTTCCCAGGGACTGATGCAAGAGCAGGATAAAAAATGGTGGAAAACTTCCACCTCTATTGAAGGAACGGAAGGTACAACACAGGTGGGACTTTTCCACCATTATGGTGGAAAAGAGAAGAGTGGAGGAATCCATTTGTGTTAAAGTGGAAAACCCTTTCCCCTCAATAGAGGTGGAGGTCCACACATCTCCACCTGGATGACTGAGAATCTTCATCAACATATCTACACCCTGACATTTGCCTTGACGTGATTCAACTGCTGATGTGCATAACAAGGAGACACTGTCAAAACCTTTGATGGTGCTCACACTAAGAGTAGATAAAGCAGGGGTGGATAACTATGGCACCTTTATAACCTGTGGACTTCAATGCTGGCTCAGGAATTCTGGGAGTTGAAGTCCACAGGTTGTAAAGGTAGCATAGTCGCCCATCCTTGAGAGGAAACAAGGGTTCTGGAGATCTTTGATCTATACCTTTGTGTGGGAGAAAAATTAGACTGGGAGGCATAATATCGCCAGAGCTGACAGGCCAAATCTATGCTGAAAAATCCTTGTGGACCACGTAGAATTTTCAGGCTTTATATTTTCTATTTAAATGTAGCATGAATACTAATGCAGTGTAGGAGATTTATGGTTTGATAACGTTCTCCTTTTCCTCTAAATATTAATACAGATGAATCACTAGAGTCAAACACTCTGATTGTAATGGGGAAGCAACATGAGGAAAACCAATGCAGAATCTGTCAGATTAATCCATTTTCCAAATCTGAATATTTTTTTACTTAAAAGGGGAAATGACATTGCTGCTAAATCTGTTGGGACCAAAAAAAAATAAAAATAGATCAGGTACAATACAGATACCCGGAATGTCCTTTCCACACGTTCAGCCTGTAACCTTAGAGATGCAGGGGATTTGAAATATAATCTCCAATGTTATCAGATTTTCTCTGTTTTGACACAACCTGAACTTTGAAAGACAACATGTGTCAAATTAAGTCAGGAAAGTAGAGATTTATTTTTGTAAAATGGATGTAGACGAGGAGGAGCTGGATATGGCCCACTTACTTTAATTTCTTTGGATTTTTCCAGCCATGTGCCCTTCAGATTTATTGGTCTTCAATTCCATAACCCCCAGGCATCGAGGCTAAATGTTAGGAAAAGCTTCTCTATCTAGAATTCTGCTCCTCCTTTAGAAAGCTGAAAGCCATTTAGTAAGGACCACCTGTAGGGATACTTTAATGCTAGTTTTGCACCCAATAGGGGGCTTGGACTAGAGACAGTCTCTTCCAGTGCGGACTTTTTAAGGTTTTGATGGAAACTCCATCTTATACTTCCCTCGTGAGATGTCTAAATGCATCAGTCTCCCAAAACGGCAGACTGTCACGTTATGCGCCTTTAAAAGCTGACTTTTGAGTTACTCCTATTTAAAAAAAAGGGGAAGGAAGGAAGCAAACTATTAATAGAGAACGCACTCAGGAGTGGTGTCACACAACGATGCAGTGTGGCTTTCAAGGATTTCGTCCAATTCTCATTTTTGTATGCAAGATGCAAGCCTTCCGTTTCTTAAATTAATCTGCGGATGAAAAAGAGTGACTCTTTTCTGTGCTTCTTCAAACTTTGTGATGCCATTCTTGCTTTATAGTGTTCGCCCAGATGAATGATTCCAGTTCATTTATAAAAAAATAAATTTTATATAAAATAATAAATAAATACAATTATGAAATAAATACATTATAGTATTGATATTATTTGATCATTTGATTTGCATTTGTCTTTTTCTCCTCCAGCAAACACTTGAGGTGGCTAACGGAATTTAAAAGCAAATACTAAAAGCTTAAAACAGAAATTTAAGCAATATGTGACATAATAAAACCATTAAAAGTCTAGCAAAAAAAATTCTAAAGATTCGAAAATCTTTGGAAATTTCATGTAAAAAGGGTAGGAGCCAACTGCAAACTCTTAAATGGCTGGACTTAACTGTGGGAAAAGCCCAAGGAAAGGTCTTCTGCAGTAGCCAGAAAAAAAAGAGCACCAGAAGATCTTTAAAGAGGTCTTAACCACTGATCTAAATAACCAAACTAGTCCAAAACAGGACAGGCCATCTCCTAAATATATAGACTCAATTTCTGTGAGAGTTTTAATATCTAAACTACACCTGAAAACCATTGACAGGTGCTACATGGATTTCAGTATAGGAATTCCACGATTCCAGTATTTTGTGTCATCTTTCTTACTAGCACGTGAAGTATTAATACCTCTTTATAAAACCCTAGTAAGGCCACACCTGGAATACTGGAGCCAATTTTGGTCACCATATCACAAAAAAGATGTTGAGGGTTTGAAAAAAAATCAGAGAACAGCAACTAAGATGATCAGAGGCCTGGAGACTAAAACGTATGAAGAACTTGCAGGACTTGGGTTTGGCTAGTCTAAAGAAAAGAAGAAATAGGGGTGATATGATAGCAGTATTCCAGTATTTGAGGGGCTGCCACAAAGACTAGGGGGTGGGGTCACATTATTCTCCAAAGCACCAGAGGGCAGGAGAAGAAACAATGGTTGGAAACTGAACGAAGAGAGAAGCAACCTAGCTTTAAGGAGAACCTTCCTGATATTACAATTAACCAGTGGAACAGCTTGCCTCCAGAAATTGTGGGCGTTCCATCACTGAAGATTTTTAAGAAGAGGCTAAACAGTCACTTGTATGAGATGGTATAGGTTCTCCTGCTTGAACGGGGGGCTGGACTAGAAGACCTCCAAGGTCCCTTCCAGCTTCTATTCTATTCTATTCTATTCTATTCTATTCTATTCTATTCTATTCTATTCTATTCTATTCTATTCTATTCTATTCTATTCTATTCTATTCTATTCTATTCTATTCTATTCTTTATTCCATTCCATTCTAAAGCTGGAAGGCTATCTTGACCCTGCAGTTGTGAAGAGAAGCAATAGAAGGAGATGTTGGTAGCTCAGCATTGAACTGTGGGATCCTTGGTGCTTTCTGAGCTTGATGGTTTTCTTGCAGACATTTCATTACCAAACTAGATAATATTATCAATGCTAGAAGGGAGAAGGATTTGTATTCTTTTCTGTTCAGTATCATTCCATTCCATACCATTCTCTCTGTGCTTGATGGCTTTCTTGCAAACTTTTCATTACCTAACTACCGTAGGATAGCACTGATGATGTGCCCTACTTGGATAATGAAACATCTGTGCGAAAACAAGCTCAGAGAGCACTAAGGACCCTCAGTGAAGAGAACATTTAGGAACAATAGACCTTCAGGTGGTCAGGTGGGTAATTGATTATTTTATTTTTTTATTTTATTATTTTATTTATTTTATTTATTGTTTTATTTTTAATGTTTTTTGTTCAGATTTAGTCGAAATTGTTTTATATATATATGCTGTGAGCCGCTCCGAGTCCTCGGAGAGGAGCAGCATACAAATCCGAATAAAATAAAATAAAATAAAAAATGTTCTTGACAAACCACGTGGGGATTTCACAGTGTTTTTGAGAAACTGTCTTGATCCGTGAGTCTGGACTGGACTGTTTTAAACAGTTTGGCAACCTAACAGAGATGTATCCGTTTATCAGTCTGAAGCTGACTATGACCACAGAGCCAAACAGGATTCCTCAGCTTTCAGATCTCCAGTGCTAGCTGAAGAGAAAGTCTTCAAACAGACTACATATCAAGTGCCTATACCAGGGGTAGGCAACCTAGGCTCCTTTATGACTCGTGGACTTCAACTCCCAGAATTCCTGAGCCAGCCATGCTGAGGGGAAAGGGAGAGGTTTCCAAGCTGAGCCAGGCTGGCTCAGGAATTCTGGGAGTTGAAGTCCACGAGTCATAAAAGAACTAAGGTTGCCTACCCCTGGTCTATACTTTTGGAAGTGCGGAACCAGATGGAATGAGGTCTAGGGCTATTATGTAGAATATGGACATCCCGATTTGCTCCCGGGTGGCCAGGCCAGCCTCAGATGGAATGTAGAAGTCTCCTATGATGAGGAGTTTAGAGAACACTATACTGGAAATAGCCCATGACAGTTCATGAAAAGAGAGCACTGAGAACGGGTTCTTACAACTGGGTGGATTGCTGTCTTTAGCAACCGGCCAGCAAGACGGACTTTAAAAGAGAATATTTGTAGCAGGATCCAATTTGGATCGGTCACCAGTAACGGGTTTTGTCTTCATAACTATTGGACTCCTGCTGGGGCCCATTCTCAGGGAAGTTCTCTCTAGTACCCTGAGGATGGGGTTCCTGCACAAGTCCAATAATTCTGAAGACAAAAACCCTGGTACTGGTGACCGACCCAGATAGGATCCTGCAACATTCACATGGGGACATGTATTTTTGCCTTCATTTGTAGCTCAGGGTTGAACTGTGGGGTGCTTGGTGCTCTCTGAGCTTGGCGGTTTTCTTGCAGACGTTTCATTACCCAACTAGGTAACGTCATCAGTGCACAGATGGACTTTCTGTAGACCCCAGCCACTCCATCTCTCCACCCTTCAATCCTACGCTTCTATATTTCAGACTGCTGGACAAAACCGAGAGGGATGAATTCCCTGATCTTCTGTCACCCTTGTCTCTGTGAGATATAAACCAGATCAACCCTTTCATCCAGCCTGAAATACTGGATAATACATGTTTTACCAGGAAAGACAAAATGCACACTCATTAAGTCACAGGGGAAACATGAATCCAGAGGTGAATGTGTTGACTATGTTGGTTCTACTTATTGGGCTGTGTTCAACCAAAATGACAAGTCATTGACAACAGGAGGGGGGGGGGTGAGGAGAGGAATATACAAGGCAAAGGCACCAATTCTGATGTTAGTTTTAAAAATGTCCAAAGCAGATCGTAAAATTTAGCCAATCCTGAAGGTAGAATGCGATGGAGTTAAAAAGCATCTGAATGCAGAACAAGAAGCAATGGATGGACACCAATCAGGGAGAGAACCAACCTAAAAATTAGGAAAAATTTCCTGACAGTTAGAACAATTGATCAATGGAATGACTTGCCTCCAGAAGCTGTGGGTGCTCTTGTCACTGGAGGTTTTCAAGAAGAGACTGGACAACTATTTGTCTGAAATGTTTTTCAGCAAAGCTGGCTGAGGAATTCTGGGAGTTGAAGTCCACAAGTCTTAAAGTTGCCAAGGTTGAGAACCCCTGGTATAGGGTCTCCTGCTTGAGCAGGGGGTTGGACTAGATGACCTCCAAGATCCCTTCCAACTTTGTTATTCTGTATGAAGCAACATCTAATCTTTCTATAAGAAAGTTTTCAAGAGAGAAATTCATCTGCAGATTTAAAGTCAAGGAGTTTAGAAGATAGAGTTCCAAATTAAATCTGAACTTGGCACCTTCTACTCTTAAGGTGTTAAAATCTGAGTATTTATTCCATTTGGGCTCTGGGCCATCTCTTTGTGCCAGATGCATTTTTATGTGTGATGCATATATATAAAAAAGATGAACTTTTAATTTTGACTTTTTTGACCATGTCGTACAGACATTCCAGCCTTGAGCAATCTGAGGAACTCATTCACACAAACTTTATATGTTATTTTTCCTTTTCTCCCTTATTTGTTCTTCTCATAAGGACTTTCTCATTTATAGCAGAAGCAGTTCAACACTCAGGAAAGGGGGAAAATGTTGCATTTAGTTGGCAGGATTGTTTGAGACCAACCTCTAATATGGAAAAGTTGTGAGTGCTGGCAAATCTGCAGTTGTTAAAAAGTGGTATTTTTAAAAAAACAGAAGTTATCCAAATTAGACATATGGAGGACCGAAGTGTGATGTTTTTCCTTTCCTAGAGAGCAGCTTCAGTTGCAAAATGCAGAGCTTCTCTCTTGTGGTTTCAAACGCCACATGTGAATATTGGCCACTGGTCAACTGAGATATATAATATATTCTAAAATATGAATTTTATAGGTACACTCGATATTGTTCTCCTACATTTAGGAAACTCAGCCAAGGTCTTGAATTTTCTTTTAATAAAGAAGTCAACTGGAAGATTGTAGCAAAAGACTGATTTACCTTACCTTCTGAATACAGGCAAGTAAATATACAATTTATTATATTTTGAATCGATGGTTCTTCTCTTGATAGAGCTCCATTCATCTGCTTGGTTTCGTCCCTCTTAATTATATTTTCACCACCACCTTATGAAGTAATTCAGCCAAGAGAATCATATTTATTGTCCATTATATCGTACAGGACATTCCAAATGCTAATATTTTTCAGATTTAAAAAAAAATGTCAAATACAGTTTTGGGTGGATTCAGTGCACTTTGTACAATATCTGAAGGATTTTTCTTTTTTTCTTTTTAGGTTGGATAGTTAAAAGTTAAAAAGTTATAATGGTGGGCCAAACCGTGTGTTTAGAGTCCTGCCGTTTTTCTGTGCATCTCCTTTACTCAGTGACTTTTAATGCCAAACAATGGGGTGTACCTGGGGTAGGTGTGATGTCAATGTAGCATATATCAGACTATTCACCAGATGCTATTTTAGATAGCCATAGACATAGACATAGCCATAGCCATAGACAGATATATAACAATATACTTACGGGACCGCCTTCTGCCACATACTTCCCTACGACCGGTGAGAGCGCACAGGGTCGGCCTCTTCCGGGTCCCGTCAGCGAAACAATGTCGTCTGGCGGGCCCTAGGGGGAGGGCCTTCTCTGTTGTGGCGCCCACCCTCTGGAACCTACTGCCCCTTGAAGTCCGCGTTTCTCCAACTCTCCCGGCCTTCCGGAAAAACCTAAAGACTCATCTTTGCCGGCAAGCCTGGGGATGATTGTGGTTGATTGATGTATTGAATGTGTGTTTATTGGTTTTTAGATATTCTGTTTGGGTTTTTTATATTGTATTTTTTGTTATGTATATGTTGTTAGCCGCTCCGAGTCCCCTGGAGAGGAGCGGCATACAAACCCAAATAAAATAAAATAAATAAATAAAATAAATAAAATTTCCCTGTCAGTCGTGTTTGACTTTAAGGCAGTGATGGCGAACCTTTCAGAGACTGAGTGCCCAAATTGCAACCCGAAACCCACTTATGCATCGTCGAGTGCCAGGTGGGCATGGCCCATTGGATAGGCATGGCTGCAGTGGTAACGGCAGACTGGGTGGGACTAAAAAGTTCAATCAATCAATTCCAACTTTGCAAGATCTTTTTTTTTTCCCTGCAAGAAGTTGAAATTGACTGATTGATTAAACCTTCTTTTTTTTTTTGCACATGGCGACAGAGGCCTAAAGCGAAAAGGTTTTATAAAACCCATCTGAAGGCCTAGGATTGGGGCGATAGCACGCGTGCCCACAGAGAGGGCTCTGAGTGCCACCTCTGGCACCCGTGCCATAGGTTCGCCACCACTGCTCTAAGGCACAATGCTCATCTCCATTTCTGTGGTCATGTGGCTAGTGTGACTATATGCCAAAGGCACACGGAACGCTGTTACTTTCCCAACAAAGTGGTACCTATTTATCTAGTCACATTTGCATGTTTTTGAACTGCTAGCTGAGCAGGAGCTGGAGCAAGAACAGGAGCTCACCCTATTGCGCTGAGCTCGGGTCTTGAACCCAGCCTGTCAGATCGCCAAACTCAGGATCTTTAAGTGCTGAACCATTGTGCCCCCCCAAGCTTAGATATATAAATAGATAGATTTTAAATACTATAAAATTTGTATTTTCCCTAATATACCTCATGGGTTTTTCCCTAAGATAAAATAATGTCACATTCTTCTTTCCTAAATAAACATCTTCATTTCTATTGAACATTTAAGTCATGAACTGCATTGCCAAATTTGAAATAATGCATAATCAAAATAAACTGGAAATCTTGATCTCTGTGTTATTTTTTACAAGGGCAAACTATGTTGCATCATTTAAATTACGTCCAGCACTACTGAAGGTCATTTTTGGTTGATGTTTGTTGAATTTGAGCTGAATCAATGGATTGTAATGCTTTTTGGAGCCCAAAACATCTGTGCTGTAAAATCTGTAGACATATCAATAGTCCTCGACTTACAACTGTAATGGAGCTTGCCCATTATGATTGTACGTTGTGATACTCGTAAACTGGGTCACCCAGGTGACCGACCTGATTTTATGGCCTTTTTTGTGGCAGTCATTAAGGGAACCAATTGTTTGCTCTCGGCCGGTTTTCCCAAAAACCAGAAGCAAATGCTGGTTTTCGGCAAAAACATTGTAAAATGTGGTCCCATGACTTCGAGCCATAAATGTGGGCTGATTGCCAAGCAACCAAAATGGAGGCATGTGACCGTGGGGGCGTGGCCATTGAAATTTTGGAACTGGCCATGGGTAGTCTTGGGCAGGTCTATTTTAATTTTGAACAGTTTCTAAGCGTTTGGTCATAAGCTGAGAACAAACTGTACTAAATCTGAAGTTAAACTATGCCTCAGTCCAGGCATCAGACTATTTGCACGTAATAAATAACTTTTTATCAGCTATTCCGGGTTTCCCCTCCCAAAACCCAGTCTGCTTTGCTTTTGAAACCTAATACCCATATGTTCATTTCCTTCGTAGATGAGTCATTGGTTAAAATAAAATTAAACTTCTTTCTACAAGTTGCAGTTGTATACTGAGAGTGCCATCTGAGTCTGTGAGTCTTGTTAGCATTTTAATTGGACCAGGTTTAACAGAAGGGAAAAGAAAACTTGGTTGTGCGTTGTGTGTATTTATTCTTTTCAGAGATCCATTCCAAATCCCGCTGGTGGGGATGGGAAAAAAGCTCTTTTGTAAATTAGGTGGTCAATTGTTTCTGTGGTAGTGCGGCAGTGCATGAGTTAATTGCTCAGGTTGATGACCGCTCTAGATAAGCATTGCCTTAGTGCTGATGTTACTGAAGAAAGCAAATCAAATGTATAATTGTATTTCTGAGATTCCCCGTTAATCTGAAGCACAATGACTAAATGGTAGCATAGAGCTTGGGGATTAGAATAGGAAATCAGATGGAAATACTTAGCAAGAGTAGGCTTATCTGCTATTTCTGAGCTACAACATCCTTCTTTAGCACAGATTATTGGCCTCAGTGATCAATCTCTTTTTCTAGAACCCACTTCACAAGGAGGAAGAGAGAGAGGGGAAAAAAAGGAAATTAGAAAGAAATGTATGTTGGATTTGGTTCTGCTTGTTGTCAGTTTCTTCCTTACCCATTGGAGGAAATGTGACCATGATAAGAAGAACAATTCCAGTTCCTGGTCTGTTTTATTATTCACCTTTCTATTTTTAAAATTCTATTTTATCTTCCTATTTCAAACTGGAACTTCAGCTTGGTAGGTAGGATCAGATTAACAATGAGAGATTGGCAAAAGGAAAATTAGGATTGGGTTGGTTGAATAAATCACTTAAGTCTTTTCAAATTATGAGAAGAAGTTAGTTTAGGAGCTGCTTTTTTTAAAATTTGGATTCTCCCTCCATTTAGTAATCTACAGATGGTTTCTTTTCACACCATTGTTTCTTTTAAATATATACGTAATCGAAGTGATGGTCCTAGCTATCTTGCATTCTTTTTTCTTCGATTAACCAAGGAAGATTGAAAAATACAGAACCCTGAAATATTACTACATAGTTATGATTAAGACTGCATAGACCTCCCTAATATGAAGGATAATTTTGTTTATAGATACAGACTAGTTCCCTTAAAAGACTGTGATTAAAATGTTGTTTCCTCCTTGATATTCTTTCACTCTTTCCTTTTTATTTATCACCCGTGTTGTAGCTACTAAGGATTTCTTTATGGTAATATAAAGAAATGTAAAACAGGTTTCAGTCACATCACTGTGGCAGCCATCTTGATGCAGATACACGTAGCTCTTTTAGAGGGCCTTCAACAAGTTGTAACCCAATTGTAATTTTTAATCATATAAAGAAAAATAGTGATGAAATTCACAGGCAGTAAAGACTTATGAGCGTTTTTCACACTCGTTGCAGCCTCCCCATAATCACGGGATCAAAATTCAGATGGTTGGCAACTGAACTCGCATTTATGACGGTTGCAGTGTCCTGGGGTCATGTGATCCCCTTTTACGACCTTCTGACAAGCAAAGTCAATGGGGGAAGCCAGATTCACTTAACAACCATGTTACTAGCTTAACAACTGCAGTGTTTCGCTTAACAGTTGTGGCAAGAAAAACCATAAAATGGGGCAAAATCCACTTAACAGCAACATAAATTTGGGGGTCAGTTGTGGTCATAGATTGAGGACTACCCGTAAAGTTATCTCCTTGAGCTTTCAGAGAAGAGGCAGAACATAAATGTAACAGGTTGTTAAACAATTAATTAATTAATTAATTAATAAGAGGCTGAGAGTTTTTTTTCCTTAATTTGTCACCAGCTAGAACTCCGCCCGAATCTGAAGATGTTACATGAAACAGGCCAATTGGAATGGGAATATGGAAGTGTTTATTTTTTTAAAAAAAAATTTTTTGTAATCCATGACATTTTGAGAGTCCCAATTTGATGAAAGTTTAGTTTATTTTCCAAAGGGAGTCTTTAGAACTGCCAGGAAAAAAGGAAGTCCTAATCAATCTTCTTATACCGTAAGTGGCAGTAAGAATCCGCAATATTTTGCTTAATCCATAGCCTTCATGTGAAGATCAGCAAAATTAGGCTAAAGAATTTAGGATTAAAGAAAGGAGCTGTCTTATTTATGCCACTTGCTGTGGCTTCGTGTTAAGAAGGGGCTGGTTGACATATAAGCTGCAATAGCTCAAAAATTCTTGCTAGATTATAGTGAACACTTATGGCTTAAGTATCCCTTAAAAAGTCTCTAAATATGTAGTGGTTTTAAGTACAGGATTTGTTATCCGGAGCCGTTGATGGACTACAACCTGGATTCACAAACACCTCTTATTTTTAATAAGAAGAATAATGGCATTGGCTTGAAGGAGAAAAGGGTCTAGGTGAGGGGTAGGCAGCCGTGGCTCTTTTATGACTCGTGGACTTCAACTCCCAGAATTCCTGAGCCAGCCATGCTGAGGGGAAAGGGAGAGGTTTCCAAGCTGAGCCATGTTGGCTCAGGAATTCTGGGAGTTGAAGTCCACGAGTCATAAAAGAGCCAAGGTTGCCTACCCCTGGTCTAGGTTTTTCATGTTTCTCCTGAGGAAGGCAGAAAACAGTCTGAGGATATATAAAGAATAGACAGGATGACCAGGTCATCCATTTAGTGCTTGTTTACTGATCTCCTCTAATTTCATTCATCGCAAATCACTTTGCCTGGTTTATCCTGTTACTTTGTCAGATTGTGCATACATTCATTTTAATCACCACTTTAGGGATAAGGCTGTTCCTGAGGAAATACCTTGCCTGACCCAGACCAATGCAGAAGACAAGGCACCTACCATTTCAAATTGTAGTTGACAGTGTATTGCCTACGCCAGGGGTCTTCAAACTTGGCAACTTTAAGACTTGTGGACTTCAACTCCCAGAATTCCTCAGCCAGCCATTTTTAAGAAGAGACTGGACAGCCATTTGTCTGAAATGGTATAGGCTTTCCTGCCTGAGCAGGGGTTGGACTAGATGACCTCCACGGTCCCTTCCAACTTTATTACTATTACTATTTATATCAAGCTCAGAGAATACCAAGGACTCTGCAGTTCAGGTCCGAGCTATATATTTTCTTTTCTATTGAAATAAATAAATATTTCAAGAAATAATGTTTTAAATATTTTTATTGGTGCTTCTATCAGTGCACAATCCATGTTGTTTGGGGCAGTTTATAAAGCTGTTGCTGGAATCCAATTTATATTTCATTGGAAATGAATCTCATTCCATTCAATGAGATTCCAGAGGACTTATTTTTTTTTGTAGACCTTTTACTGTAATAATCTGAGTTGAATTAATCCATCTACTGCTCTTTCTGCTCTCTACCTTATGATGGTCTTTCTGTATGTCTCCACCTCCTTCAAAATCTTACCTTATAAAAATTCTTGACTTGCACCCAGAAATAAAAAAAACATGAGGCTGTATTAAACTGAATGGCATTGCCTTCTTGTAACCTTTTGGGGGGGATTGAGAATTATCTGTAACTACTGAGATTAAGACTCTTTTTCAACTGTGATGGACAATACCAACATTGTATCACCCATATAATATTGCCTGGTTTTGCCGAAAATCAGAAGTTAAGTGTCAGTTTTCAGCAAAACCATCATAAAATGCACTCAGGTGAGCACAAGATGCTGCAAATAGGCATAGATGCTGCCCTTTTGCTGAGCACCAAATCTGTCACTGTTGGAGGGGGGCAACTGATGGAATGTTAGATCCAGAGGTCTTAAGTCCATGTTTTTTTTTTGGTTGGTCGTAACATTGCCTAAGCACTTGGTTGTTAAGTTCAGGACCACTTGTAACTAGTTTTATCAACTGAAGTCATATTGTAGTAGTTCTGCAAGAGTTATATAACAGCAGAAAGCAGCAACTACTTGACCTTGGCTGATCTTAGAAAATAGAATAACAAGAGTTGGAAGGGACTTTGGAGGTCTTCTAGTCTAACCCCCTGCTTGAGCAGGAGATCCTATTCCATTTCAGCCAAGTGGTTGTCCAGTCTTTTCTTAAGAGCCTCCAGTGTTGGTGCACTCACAACCTCCGGAGGCAAGTCGTTCCACTGGTTAATTGTTCTAACTGTCAGGAAATTTCTTCTCATTTCTAGGTTGCTTCTCTACTTGATTAATTTCCATCCGTTGCTTCTTGATGGTGGTTTGGAGAATAGGTTGACCCCCCTCTTCTTTGTGGCAGCCCCTTAGCGTTCACCATAGTTGGACTTTGCAAATTTGAATGTCACTTCCCCCCTCCCTCCCTTTATCTTCATGAGAACTGTATTAGTTCTCCTATCTGAGACACTTTCTCAAACTACATTCCTGTCCTGGACTCAGATTTCTTTTATCTGACCATTATCTTGCCTCATCCTTCTGTTCCTCAAGGTTATTCCTTCTGCCCATTACACCAGCATACTGTAACTATGTTTGCTGTATCCATGTGAGGTAAGAGTGGCATGGAAATTAGTAAGGGGTTCAAAGTTCCCACATGAGTAAGAGTGGGCTTTTGATCTGGATGACTTTTCCAAGCTTCTTTTAAAACAAACTGTAACTTAACCTTTTCTTTGTTTAATTGTGCTGGCTTAATTTGTTTGCTTTATTGTCATCTGAATAAACGGAAGCATGCAAAAGCCTCCAGCTTCCCTTTCCCCTTGGTATTAGCTGAAAACCAGGTCAAGAAGGGTCGGTTCCTAATAACGTCTTGTGACTTCCCAAATGAGAATTTTATTTAATAAAATCTCTTATTTAGAGAGCCAATTTGGCTGAAAATCAGGAGACTATGATTTATTTAATGTCTTATTGAGAGAGCCACCAGGCTAAAAATCAGAAGTTCTAGTCCCACCTTAACAGATGGGTGACTTTGGATCAGTTCATCTGTCTTAGCCCACAACATCACGCTTGGATGACAAGCCAGTTGGTCAATTCCTTTCACAACCAGTGGATCAAATGCTTAGTTGATCTGATCCATCACGTGCGGGAAAATAATAGGAAGAAAAAAAAAGTTAAAGTCTTTTGTGTAAACCAGGGGTCTTTGTTCTAATTTCTAGTTGTGGCTTCACATTCTGTTTTCTTTAGAATTCATTAGCCATAGTCTGTAGTCATGGGAAGAAATGAAAGAATCAGCTGCTCATTTATCCATTGCAGATCCGAAGATCCAAATATGAATGTTTATTAGATTCTAGGATGGACTTCTTTAAGGAATCTTTCTCCCCTGCCCCCCCCAAGCTGTTGTAAGATCCAAGTAGTTTCAGGAAGCTATAATGCATATAACAATATCTTCTGGGATTACTGCAAAGAATCCCACATACTCCGTATCCTAGTTTGTAAAACACTACCTTAGAATTTCTCAAAAAGTGAAAGAGGCTTTGGTGGTGGCTTGAGGATTTCTTCAGAACTTGCTTTGTTCCTGGAGATGGTGGAGAGGACTACTGCTGATTTGTGTCTGTGTGTATGTGTGTGTGTGTTACCTCTTGATGCTTAGATATAGTACATGTCTTCACTCTGTGCCCTTTGAAGTAAGCAGGGTTGGGTAAAACAGAAAGGAGCTAAGAAACTATAAGTTCAAGAAATGAAACACAGGAGACCAGAAAATAAAATGAAATAGAGCTGCATATATCCACACCTTTCTATCCTTGTAAATTATCCTTACACTGCTTCATACATTGCCTTTTGTTGTTTGTTTTGTTGTTTCTTTTGTTGTTTGATGAAAACTAATTAAGGAGAGAACCAACCTAGAACTAAGGAGACATTTCCTGACCGTGAGAACAATTATGGCAATGGACCAGGATACTTGCGGGACCGTCTCCTGCCTCATGAATCCCAGCGACCGGTCAGGGCGCATAGGGTTGGCCTCCTATGAGTCCCGTCTGTTAAACAATGCCATCTGGCAGGGCCTAGGGCAAGGGCCTTCTCCGTTGCTGCCCCAGCCCTCTGGAACCAGCTTCCCTCAGAGGTTCGTACTGCTTCCTCCCTCCTAGCTTTCCGGAAAGTGCTGAAGACACATCTATGCCGACAGGCTTGGGGCGTATGAGCTGTGCTCTGCCCCTCGGCCCTAAGAGTGTCCCGCCATCAACGGCTGCGAATTGATTGTGTTTGTATGTGGTATGAGTGTGGTTAATTTTTAAATTGTTGTTGTATCCTGTTGTGAGCCGCCCTGGGTCTTCGGAGAAGGGCGGCATATAAATGTGAATATTAAATTAAATTAAATTAACCAGTAGAATGGCTTTCCTTCAGAAGTTGTGGGTGCACCATCACTGGAAGTTTTCAAGAAGAGACTGGACAGCCATTTGTCTGAAATGGTATAGGGTTTCCTGCCTGAGCAGGGGGTTGGACTAGATGACCTCCAAGGTCCCTCCCAATTATGTTTATTCTGTTATTCTGTTGTTCATACTCCCTTTTCCTTAGGATCTAATCAACTTCGTTGCACCAAAACATCCTCTGTCCTTCCCCTTCCTCGTTATCCTTGAACTTTTATTCAGTTTATTTGTTTTGCAATTCAATCCATTCCTCATTCATTTTCTCTACATGACTGAACCGCCTTAGCACATATCTTTAATGTTTGCCCCTCCGGTTGGTCTTCAATCTACATTTATTCAGCACCCATTCAGCCTTGACCCTATCTCTTGTTGTCTTAGCATACATACTTCTTAAGTACCCTATTTCCACTCCATTCAACTTATTTTCATGTTTCTCATGAGACACCCTGCTGTCCCCTCCATATAAGAAACTGTGAAGAATTACATTCTTATACACAGCCATTTTTGGTTCTTTTGCAAATATTTGTTCCTTGCAACAGATCCCATACAACCTAATCCCTTTCTTCCAACATTAGTGCATCTTAAAAAAAAAAAAATCTCCAAACAGTTTTCTATCTTCAGTAAACATTTTAAAGAGCTACGCAAATTCATGTCCTTGCTCTTAATTTTTCACCACTGCTGTATAACTTAATAATTGTGTATACACTTGGTATAACTTGCATTTGTTCTCTCAAAAAAAATTTGCTCCATGTTTCTCGTTGCGTCACACATTATAATGTTCCTGCAAATCATTTTTGACTCAACTTAAGAGTTAAGTTCTTAGCTCTTAACGTGGACTTATCTGCATACCTAAGTATATACACATCCACCATTTCCCCACCATTCAGTCAGAATTGAAGATGCTTCTTGGATGAGTAGTGAGACGTCTTCAAAAGAAAAAAAAACCCACAAAAATTCCAGTTGCTTTTTGAAACAGAATCTTTGGGACAACACCTTGAATTGTACCTGGAATCATACCTTGAATTGTACCTGGAATCACACAGGCTGCCAATGCAGTGGTGTAACATGAGCCAACCTAGCTTCTGAATACTCTTTAAGGATAGCTCCATGCAGAGCGCACTGCAATAGGCCAGGCGTGAAGTGACCAGGGATTGAGTGACTGAATGCTTGTAGTAGACTAGCACACACATAGAGAATTTTCTAGGTGTCCACACTCTGCAGTCCGGACAAAATTTTGGATGATTCTTTCTCTAGGGCAGGGGTAGGCAACCTTGGCTCTTTTATGACTGGTGGACTTCAACTCCCAGAATTCCTGAGCCAGCCATGCTGAGGGGAAAGGGAGAGGTTTCCAAGCTGAGCCATGCTGGCTCAGGAATTCTGGGAGTTGAAGTCCACAAGTCATAAAGTGGCCTAGGCCTAGACCAGAGATAGGTAACCTTGGCTCTTTTATGACTCGTGGACTTCAACTCCCAGAATTCCTGAGCCAGCCATGCTGAGGGGAAAGGGAGAAGTTTCCAAGCTGAGCCAAGCTAGCTCAGGAATTCTGGGAGTTGAAGTCCACGAGTCATAAAAGAGCCAAGGTTGCCTACCCCTGACCTAGGCCTAGGCCGCTTTATGACTCGTGGACTTCAACTCCCAGAATTCCTGAGCCAGCCATGCTGAGGGGAAAGGGAGAGGTTTCCAAGCTGAGCCATGCTGGCTCAGGAATTCTGGGAGTTGAAGTCCACGAGTCATAAAAGAGCCAAGGTTGCCTACCCCTGACCTAGGCCTAGGCCGCTTTATGACTCGTGGACTTCAACTCCCAGAATTCCTGAGCCAGCCATGCTGAGGGGAAAGGGAGAGGTTTCCAAGCTGAGCCATGTTGGCTCAGGAATTCTGGGAGTTGAAGTCCACCAGTCATAAAAGAGCCAAGGTTGCCTACCCCTGGTCTAGGGGTTTAATGAAGTATGACAAGCCAGGGAGCTTGCAGATTGCTGGACAGTTCATCGTAGAACAAAATAGGTGGCAT
>JARGCV010000146.1:1677500-1735000 GCA_034064705.1 Bothrops alternatus | reverse complement strand
TTAAGTTGTCTGCTCAAATTGTCAAACTTCGGTCAAAACCTGCCAGGGTTTTGTTGCAGGGACCCAGCAAGTCCATTCACTTGAACTTCAGACACGGTCCTATAACAGACAGTCAATACTCCATTATTTAATGGTTTGACTCCATCCATTTGCGGTTTCTTCTATGTCCCACCAGATGTTTCTCAGTAATGCTGAAGTGAGGCATGAAATACTGTAAATAGTCTTTTGTTATTGTCTCCTGCATCTCATTGCTGGTATCAGTGGTCTACTGCCTCCCATGGCTCATCTGGCTAATAGTTGTGGAATGATTTATTCATCTTGAATTGGTCTAATTTGATGTAAATGCCACTTTAAAATATGGGGCATCATAACATCGTGTTTTTGAAATCTCTGTATATTGGATGCAAGAAATTGCAGCTCTCCATCTTGGCATGTGATCAGCGTGTCACAATTAGTGTGAAGAAATATGTTGATTGCATCTCCCATCCATCTGCTTCACTGGATGATAGCAAATTCCACTATTAGAAGAGGGGGGGGGGAACTTCCATGTCATGTGAGTTTATTTCCATGTAAATTACATAGATACATTTTGCATGGTGAATTTTGTCACATTAAAACAATGCAGATCAGGAGCTACCGTTAGGTCAGATACAAACGTTGGATGCAGTACCGATTTAAATGTGCCCTTCAGGCTGCAGGACCCAACTGAAGCTGATTAATTTCAGAAAAGCAAAATAATGGATAGGGAAATTCATTGGCTACAGAACAACTTAAACAAAATCCTAGAGAAAGGGAACAACAGATCACTTCCATATTGTTGCCATAAAAACCACTTGGGCATGTGTCAGGCCCAGGACCATAAACAACACAATGAAATCCAATTCAGTCCAATCCTTTATTTGCTTACACCCAGTAGACTTTCTTTTCATTGAACTAGACATATCCAATTCCTGCATCTGTTCTTCATATGTTTTAGCCTTCAGTCCTCCACTCATCTTTGTTGCTCTTATCGGCACTCTTTCTAGAGTCTCAACATCTTTTTTATATCGTGATGATCAAAACTGGATAAAATATTCCAAGTGTGGTCTTACCAGGGCATTATAAACTGGAACGTACCTCCTCTTTGGGAAAGCTCTGTGCTGCCACGGCTCCCTTCCACTGTTTCTCTAAGTTGCACATTCAGTCACATCACATTCACCTCTATGTTGGTTGAGGCAGGCAGGATTCCCTTGAGTCCCATTTGTTGGGGGTCAAGGGAAAGGGAGGGTTTTGCCTTCTCTTTCTGCTCAAGATCCCCATCTACAATTGGTGGGCCACTGTGTGACACAGAATGCTGGACTCGATGGGCTTTGGCCTGATTCAGCATGGCTCTTCTTATGTTCTTATTCTTGGTGGTTCACTAGGATGAACTCAGCTTCTTATTTGGATATTTCTCATTGTATAACAAGGGTGCTATCTTCCAGCTTATTGCCTGCTTAATGGTCCAAAAGCTGAGATTTTTTTTTGGTGATTTCTTTTCCAGGGTATATAAGTAATCCTCGGCTTACAGCCACAATTGAGCCCAAAATTTCTGTTGATAAGTAAGATAATTTTAAGTGAGTTTTGCCCCGTGGGATGACCTTTCTTGCACAGTTGTTAAGTGAATCACTGCAGCTGTTAAGTTAGTAACACAGTTATGAAGTGATTCTGACTTCCCCATTGACTTATTAGAAGGTCACAAAAGGTGATCATCTGATCACATATGAGTCAATTGCCAAATGTCTGAATTTTGATCAGATGATCATGGGATGCTGCAATGGTCATAAGTGTGAAAATTGGTCATAAGTCACTTTTTTTCAGTGCTGTTGCAATTTCAAATGGTCATCGAATGGACTGTTGTAAGTCAAGTACCCCCTGTAGTCCTATTGTTTTTCTCTTTGGAGTTCTTCTGGGAACTTACAGAATTGGCAATGAATGTTCCTGCTGTGGAGTCCTTAAAATTAGGCTCAGTTTGCAAATAGCCCAGGCTCACTGACATCTTTTAGACTATCCACAAAAACCTGTCACAGGTCTGAACATGGAGAATTCACAAAGTTCTTTTGCATCTGATAAATTTTTCGGCAGCTTGTTTCAAGCAAATGGTATGTAGTACGGTAGTTGAGTTAACTTGTTCATCAGCAACAGGGAAGTTGTTAACAGAAAATTGTTAATTAAAAGAGGCTGGGCCACTCTCCTCCTCTATTGCTGATATTTCAACGTGCCATGGTTAGCCAACCTGGGTTCTATGTTTGCTAGAAAATTGTTTTAATGAAGGAAAGCAAGAGGGATTGGTGAGATCTTTGGGCTCCTATCAGCCTTTAAGGTTGCATGATACACAGTCATGTAATGGAGCGGTTTTCTTATTTTAGTGCTAAGTAGAATTAGAATGTGAAGCAATTAAGCACATATGTCTATTTTAGTTCTCCAATATTCTCATTCTCCATATCCTTCTTTGCCAATTGTTCACTAAAGCTGGAGCGAAGCAATTATTCTCTAGTCTCTTGTATCTGAGCCATACCACCTTTGCTACAAATAGAGACACTTTTCACTGGATGCTATTTTACCATTTACATATATCTGTGTTCGAAACTGCCCTGCCACATTCATTTTTGCTTTTTTGGTGACAGATGGTGTCTAAACAAAAGTATGACACCTCCTTGTGATGTTGTCCAGATATATATACTTCTATTTTTGCTAAGCCACATGTAGTTTGAAAATGCAGATGCTGTGTTCTCTTATAAGTTTTTTAATAAATGAAATATGGCTGATAGGTTAGAAAGTGCCTTTCATTTTTTAAAATTTAATTTAAATTATTAAAGAAATCACCATTATTACATTTTCGCAAAGAAAACTCCGGGTAGGGGAACATTGACCAAATTCTGTACTTAACAAAAATTTTCAAAGGTCCTATCTATTCTATCTTCTAGATCAGTGGCCACTTGAAGATGTGTGGTCTTCAACTCCCAGAATTTTAGGAATTGAAGTCCACACATTTTCAACTGGATAAGGCTAGGGAACACTGTTTTAGATCATAGATCACATGGAAGGGTGGATTAATAAATTCTAGTCCCTCTCTTCTGCTTCTTATTGCATACATCCTATCAGGTATGGCATTGGTTCAATATGTTTAAAGGAACTCAAGATGTTCAGAAGAGCAAACACATTTGTAAAAGGTTTCTAAGAGTGGCTCCTTAGACACCTCAGTGGGAGCTGAATGAACTGCTTAGTAATCATGGAATATTAACTGATATGGGGGGGGGAATGGAAAACTGGGTGGAATCAACTAAGGGAAAACATGATAGTTAGCTAGAATCCCTAAACTAAACTATTCCTCTATACTTGTTATGCAGTAAATCCAACTGCTCCTTCAACTCTGACACTTGATGGTCTGGTGCTTGTTTCTACAAGATATTTTCAATTGTCTCTTGAGTCTTGGTACATTTACAGATGTTTTACTGCCCATTGTTATAATGGGTGAATTGTATAGCACGGATAAGTGCTGTTGTGTGTATCTCAAAAGGTTTCTAAAAAGTATTAGATCATTTCTACATTTATAAGAATGATACACTTCTGCTAGTCTTCTCAAAAGTGCTCATTTATTTATACATTGAATTAGAAACAACTTCTCTTGAGTAAGAAGCATGATGTTGTAAAAACTATGCATTATTTGGGAAAGATCTCTGTTCCTATTATACCTTATCCAAACTCTCTCCATTCATTAGATATGGATGGGTGATGGGTGGTGTTGATGAGGTTGAAACTCACACTTATGTCAGAAGAGAGACAACCTGATCTGCTGGTATTTGAATCAAGTAACAGAAGGCTGAAATGGATCCATTTGGACAATGTTAGCCCACTTACTTCTGTCCCTGTTACTTCCTAGAATCATGTCATCATTACTTAACAACGCTAACACCTAGAAGAAATGTCCTTTAAGTATTAAAAGGGTACTGTAGTCCTAACCCTAGAAAACATCTTTCTCATCTTCTCCAAAACAATATTTATCAATGGAACTTATTCAGCAGCCAGTCATTTCCCCCCCCCCCCCCCATACGAATCACAGTAGGGAAATCAAGAACCAGGCACCCATCCTTAAGTACTAGAGGTCTTTTCTCCTTTCAGTGAAGAAAACACAGCTACTCTGATGTTGTTCTGGCACTTATTAAATTTCTCCTGAATTTAAGAAGAAGAAAAAATGTTTTGGATTTCAAAGGCTGGACAGTGGTATGCTATGAAAAGTGCCAAGTGGTTATTTTAAGACATATTATGGATCTGTCTATAAAATTGCCAGCCTTCAGAGAGAGGAGGTTGGGGGTGCAGCTGCTTTTTAGATCACAAAGGTCTCTCAGTGGGGGGACATTAAGCTGGTAGGGCGAAGCAAAGGAGCAGAAAAAAGGGGGGGAGAAATTTCCAGGCTGTGGTAGAAGAGTTAAAATAAACAAACAGCAATGGGTGATTGTATCTCTCCATCAAGGCTTCTTTATTCTTGCGTGCTCAGCCAGTGGTCAACACATTGGACGCCCTTCCTTGGTTTATCCATTCCTCCTTTGACTGCTTTGGTTTATTCAGCTGGGGTTTTGTGGTGCTTTATGGGAACTGCTGTAGAACAACAGACGTGAAGGTAGACAAAGTACCTATGTGAGGAGAACAGACATGCTAGTTTCTTTCATGTATCCCTGGAAGGAGAAATAGATGTGGTCACTCCATACACACAGATACACAAACACACAGCCCTGCTTGCTCTTTCCTGTGTTCCCTCTTCATTTGAGTGATAGAGAAATCTCTTACAGAAGGTCTTTCTCTCTGATTTGGTACAAGGGGGAGAACATTCCTTGGAGGGAGAGATACCTCAAATGTACAACTTAGAATAACAGAATAACAGAGTTGGAGGTATTCTAGTCCAATCCCCTGCTCAGGCAGGAAACCCTATACCATTTCAGACAAATGGTTGTCCAATCTCTTCTTAAAAACTTCCAGTGTTGGAACATTCACAATTTCTCGGGGCAGGCGGTTCCACTGATGTATTGATCTGTCAGGAAAATCCTCCTTAGTTTTAGGTTGGATCTCTCCTTGATTAGATTCCACCATTTTTTTCTTGTCCTGCCATCAGGTGCTTTGGAGAATAGGTTGATCCCCTCTTCTTTGTGGAAGCCCTTCAAATATTGGAACACTGCTGTCATGTCCCCTCTTGTCCTTCTTTTCATTAAACTAGACATACCCAATTCCTGTAATCATTCTTCGTATGTTTTAGCCTCCAGTCCCTTAATCATCTTTGTTGCTCTTCTCTGTAGTCTTTCTAGAGTCTCAAATTCTAGAATTTAGAACACTTATGAATGTGAGACTTGGGTTATAAGTAACTGGCATACTTTATGCAAGATGACTTCCAACTAGTTTCTGATAATTATAGTTACTTTCATTTCAGGATTAAAATGGTCTCTCTGCCCTTTTCCTTCTAAACACATGCATACACGCTGCATATTCCATACACTTCGATGTATCCCAGCTATAATTAAACATTACTCATATTCTCTAAGATGATATAATTTTAGACTCTAACCTGTCATGGATACTAGAGTCCATATTCTCATTGTGCAAGAATATAAGCTTGGTTCATGCCATCTCCAGGTTACAACAGAAGTCAAAAAGAAGCGAAGCTAGGAACCAAGGGTGATACTGCATCTCTCATTTCCTTTCCTTCTTTTCTTCATGAGATCGCCAGTTCATCCAGTCCCTATTTCTTGTTCTCTTTTTCTTTTCTGCTCATGTAAAAGGGAGAAGGAGAAGATTCACCACAGGGAAAGGACTGTGGAGTTTACAGTAAGAGGGGAAAGTTTAATGATCACCAGTACTTAAATCTAGGAAATAGAGCTTGATAAAATCTCCACTAGGACAAAGAGAGACCCACCTACTTAATTACAATAAAATGACAATGATCCGGTTCACTGAACATTTGCCACTGCTGGGATTCCTAAAATACATTTGACTTATATTCTGAACTGATAAGAAACTGGATTTCTCCAGGGCAATGTGGCCCTCATCCACAACAAAGGTTTGCATGAATGCAGCTGCTTGATGTGCAACTTATCTAGTGAAGTTCTTTCGAACAATGCATTAATAGTTTAACTTAACACCCTCACCAGTGGTGGGATTCAGCCGGTTCGCACCACTTCGGCACAACCGGTAGTTCATTTTTTGTGGACCAGGCCCAGAATGGACTTCCGGAAGTGGCATCCACACAGAGAACTGGTTGTTCACATATCTGAATCCCACCACTGACTCTCGCTATTATAATAAAACCAAAATACATTAAAAATGCTCAAGGCCAGAAAAGACATAACCCTAAAGAGGCTAATCAATGTTCTTTAGGTGGTTTGGTCTGTAGCTTTGGTTGGAGCTTATGGGAATTGTGGTCCAAAAGATTTGTAAGGCGTGTTTTATCCTCTCCCCCAACTAGATTGAATTGGATTTTCTATTCCATTCTAGTCTGTGAAATGTAATTCAATTATTAATGAATTTAAGTAATTTTAATAGTGAAATTATTATTGACATGCAATTGCAACTTCATTTTCATAATTCATAATTTTTTTTCTGAACACACCCAAATACACCTCTTTAATGGATGAATCCCTATTAAAATATTGAATTTAGTAGATGGAACACTAAAGGGTACAATAGGCCAGTTAGAGCAGCGGTTCTCAACCTGTGGGTCACGACCCCATTGGGGTCGAACGACCATTTCACGGGGGTCGCCAAACAACGCAGTCTGCCATTTTCCCCCCTTTTCCTTAGCTGTGCTACTCCCTCTTATTCTATATTGGCTTTTGAAAGCCAATAGAATAGACTCTCTTGAATAGAGTCAAATTCTATTGGCTTTCAAAAGCCAATAGGAATTGTCCAGGCTGTCTCCGCCCTGCTGAGCCTGCCAAAATTCCCAGTCTGCAAACGGTGCTGCAAGTTGTCTGCAGTGAAGGCGAGCTCTCCGGAAGTTTCCACCCCTCCCTGCTGAGCAACTACTAAAACTTTAAGTAAAAGAGGGCCAGGGGTGGGAGGTGGGAGGCTGGCGGGTGCAGGGAGGGTTTTTGGCGCACGTGGGGCCCAGCGGGTGGCTTACCTCCCTTGGGCTGGGCCAGCTGGTGGCCCAGCCGGTGGTCGCCCTGCGCCGTCGCTGCCGCGGCCACCCAGGAGCGTCTGGACCTGCCTGCCGCCGCCCCAAACGGGCAGCAGCGAAGGCAAGGCTAGTGGGGCAGCGACAGGTGCAGGGAAGGTTTTTGGTGCGCGTGGGGCCCGGCGGGTGGCTTACCTCCTTTGGGCTGGGCCAGCTGGTGGCCCAGCCCATGGTCGCCCTGCACCGTCGCCGCCACGGCCACCCAGGAGCACCTGAGCAGCTGGGCCTGCCTGCCGCTGCCCCGAACGGGCGGTGGCCTACGCCTCGGCCGGCGCAGGGGGCAGCACCGTGCATGTGCGGCGCAGGTCGGGGTCGCCGCCTGAAAAAGGTTGAGAACCGCTGAGTTAGAGAGTGCTGAACCATGCATAAGGCAATTTATGCAATGATTGGCTGACGTAAATACTGTATAAAGGGGGAGTTTTCCTTTTTTTCCCGCCTTTTTCTTCTTTGTGTTCTGTACACTGTTTAATTTACCTCATGATATGGTGACACAGTAGTTAGAATGCAGTACTGCAGGCTAATTCTACTGACTGCCGACTGCCAACAATTTGACAGTTCGATCCTGACCAGCTCAAGGTTGACTCAGCCTTCCATCCTTCTGAGGTTGGTAAAATAAGGGCCCAGATTGCTCGGGGCAATAGGCTGGTTCTAAACCACTTAGAGAGGGCTGTAAAGCATTGTGGAGTTGTATATAAGTCTAAGTGCTATTGCTATATTCCTATGTTCTTTCTTTCTGGATGGTGACAAAGAGTGTTATAAGTTTAAATTATAACACTTGTATAATTTGTATTAGTGTTCATCTGGACAGCTTGACAATCCCATAGCTTGGGAACAGCAGAAAGAAGGCCATTTCTTTTATACCTGTTTTAGGAAACTTGCAATCGGATCAGATGTTTTCACATTTTATATAGCAATTTAACTGCTTATGAAGTAAGATGATTTTTTGAATCAGAGATTTCATGATTGATAATCTTTCTCTGTCTCTTGTACACACCTATGACTTTTCTCTACAGTCTGAAGTGCAGAGTTGACCTTTAAGTAGTAGATTGAGAGCTACATTGACAAAAATTAGAAAAAAAAGTCTAAGAAGTCTTGGTTGTCAACAAAATTTTGGGCAGTTCAGTAATATCAGTGCTGGCGATAAGTCCTTCCACAAAGTGTTAGCCTTCAGGTGACTGCGAAAAGAATGAATGCTCATAACACAGCAGTCTTCAAACTTGGCCCTTTTATGACTTGTGGACTTCAACTCCCAGAATTCCTCAGCCAGCGTGCCTGGCTGAGGAATTCTGGGACTGGAAGTCCACGAGTCATAAAAGGGCCAAGTTTGAAGACCCCTGCCTTAACACATGAGTTGAGAACAATGGTCCTTTTAGGAGTTGTGGACTTCAACTCCCAGAATTCCTGAGCCAGCCACAAGTCATATAGGGGCCATTGTTCCTCACCTCTGTCTTAACAGTTAATATATTGATTATAGAATAAGTTTTTATGATGTAGAGTATGCCTTACTTTCGGTTCAAGATAACTGATTCTTTGGGCTGATAATAAAGTTCTTGCTACTAAGATGAAAATTGATCATGCTTATCCAGCAGTAAATTGGACCAGTCCGATAAGATTTGCTTTAAAATAAAATATACATGGGATCAGGCTAGCAGTTTCTGTGTTAGGTTTAATTGAACTAGGATTTAATGTGAGTTCTTCAGACTGGCTGGAGACGTTGTCAGCCATTAGTAAAACATTTTTTTAAATTTGTTGTTGCTATTTTTATTTCCTAGAATGCATTGCAGATTTTTATTTTTGTCATTTTATTTTATGTTATTTTACTATTTTATTTATTATTTTTTTGTGCTTCAAATGCTGAAATAAACCAGGCCTTTTTATTGGGGCCTTGGTTTGGAATTTATATGAGGGTGCATTCGACACTGTTGGGCAAATCCTTTTAAGATTTCTAGTTTCATTCAAAACACAGAAGCTGAATTTCTTCAAATGCTAGAACCCCAGATAAATCTCATATAATAATTTATTAAAAGTGACTTGTGCTTCCCTTTCCACATAATATGCCCATTCTGTTAGAAAACAAATGCAGGGCAGAATAAATAATCCTGACCTCAGGAAAGACCGGTGGAGAAAAACTGTTAATATTTTGCATTCAAGAATGTGCATATTTGAAAATAGTTCTGAAGAGCTTGCTATTCAGCTAATTAATGTCTATTATGTATCTCCTGACTTTAGAATTGCTCGGGTATGCCTCGTAGAATGCAGGATATTATAGTATTTGGGGGAAATACAGTGATGTTTTGTGTGTTTGTGTGTGTATATGTGTGCATGTGTGTGTCATTATGACCACAATTGGGACTGGAAAATGTGTTGTTAACTGGTGTGGGCATTAAGTGAGGCATCACATGGTCATCCCTGATTTTATGATCTTTTTGCTGCAGCTATTAAGCAAATCACTACAGTCATTAAGTGGGACATCACATGACCACAAGTTGTGACCATCCCTTGCTTGTCGGAAGCCATTGGGAAGATCACAAATAGTGATCCCGTGATCCTGGGTCACTGCAACATTGTAAATGCAAGCTGGTTGCCACATGCTTGAATTATGATCACAGGGACACTGCAATGGTTATAAGGGTGAGGAGCAGCTCTAAGTCAGTTTTTTCAGTTCTGTTGTAGCATCTTGGAGTCCTAGTGGACAATCACCTAAATATGAGCCAGCCGTGTGCTGCAGCTGCCAAAAACACCAACACAGTGCTAGGCTGCATTAACAGAGGGATAGAATCAAGATCACGTGAAGTATTAATACCACTTTACAATGTCTTAGTAAGGCCACACTTGGAATACTGCATCCACCTTTGGTCACCACAATGTAAAAAAGATGTTGAGACTCTAGAAAGAGTACAGAGAAGAGCAACAAAGACGATCAGGGTACTGGAGGCTAAAACATATAAGGAGCGGTTGCTGGAATTGGGTATGTCTAGTCTAGCTAGGTTAATCATGGATAACAGTTAATGGATGTCAAATGGATAAGGTGACAGTTTAGTTATCTCAATATTCCTCTAAGTCAGGGGTCTTCAAAGGTGGCCCTTTTATGACTTGTGGACTTCAACTCCCAGAATTCCTCAGGCAGGCACGCTGGCTGAGGAATTATGGGAGTTGAAGTCCACAAGTCATAAAAGGGCCAAGTCTGAAGACCTCTGCTCTAAGTGAAGTTTCCCAAAAGTTGGAAACGCATACTAGTAAATGATAAAACACTGTCAAACTTCCTAAAACTGGTAGAGTTCTGGTGCAACGCTAAACATCTTGAGACATAAGTCTAATTTAATTTTAATTTAAAACACTTACTTTGTGGGTTAGAGCCATATGGTTAAAGCCATTAGTAGTTTTTAATATTAAATATAGCTGCTCAAAAATTCATTTCCTTAAAGTTGTTGCACTCCTGGCAGAAGCGCCAAGGCACTTCCGGGTTGAAAGGATTAGTTGGTGACATCACCGTTGCCCTGGGGACGCCCAGTTGGGGGCTCCTTTCATGTACTCAGCAGGAGCTGGAGGAAAGGACAAGAGCTCAACCCCACCTCACAGCAGGTCTCAGGTCTCCAATGCAGGCTTGCTAACTTACTGTCCTCCATTCCAACCACTTGCACCGCCAAGCTCTTATTTCCTTAAGGTGAATGGGTTTATTTATTTTTGATTATTAATATATTTATATGCCGCCTATCTCACTATCCAAAGTAACTAAGATTAAGATTATAACCTTAGATTTTTCAAACACATTATAGAAGCCTCTTTCTGTACCAACACACCAAACTGAGACCAGATTAAAAATCTTGCACTTAAATATTGATGCTTTTGAGTTGGTATTCTGCTGCCTATAATATTTAATTCTCCAAAATAGATGCTTGTAAATGTATACACAAATGTTGTCCTCAAGACATATGTAGGAATGTACACATTTGTAAAATATGCATTAAAATATGTCACTCTGCTCTGTTTCTCTAAAATAAGCATATCGACACCTTTAAAATGTGCCTAAATGTTAAGCAGTGTTGTGCAATACAAAACAAGTGTTCAGGATAGAACTTGTGTTTGTTGTTAAGATGTTGGTGATTATACATATATTAAACAACACAGTTCAGAGCAGGAATATCACACATTTTCACTTTAGAGGGATTCCTCCAGAATTAATTTTGCAATATTGAAACGCACTTTTTCTTGTTTACAAAATGCCTCATTTAAGGAAAAAAACCTATGGTTTAAAATAATACAGAAACCTGATGACATATCTGGGGTAGTGTAGTCAAAATTGCATATTTGCAATAAATATTAATGGATTCTTATCTGTGGATACACAGAATAGTTTGATCAGCTAGAAAACTATGGCCCATTGCAAGAAAATCTGAACTTGAGATTGGAAGAGCTCTGATTGTTAACGGGAGCCAAACTTATTGCTCTGTCTGTGGCTGTGTTTGCTCTGGAGTTTAATGCATGCAGTAAGCTGACACCAACATGCAACTAAATTTCAAGGGTTTAAAACAGCTTCCCCTGTAAAGGATTTGCTGCAATTTGGCAACAGTTCAGTCCTGTTGCAGTTGATAGTTGCAAACATTTGTGGATCTTCTCGTTAAATGGGAGGAACATTTGTGTCTCAAAATTGGAGGGAAGAAATCAAGTCAATTGTTATATTTAAGAGTTTATTATCTTGCCCTCAAAGTCAAATTTCTTGTGAGACCCCCCCAACAGTAGTGGGATTCAACCAGTTTGCACCAGTTCGATAGAACTGATAGCTAATTTTTTGTTGCCCAGGCCCAGAAAGGAATTCCAGAAGTGGCATCCACACAGAGAACCAGTTGTTCACATATTTGAAACCCACCACTGCTCCCAACCCGTAAAAACAAACCATAATCATGTTCCAACAGGAAAAATTGTCCATACCAACATTTCATATCTTCATCAATGGAAGTGAGTAAGATTTTTTTTTTTTTTAGGAAATAAAAGAACAGATTAACACTAAAAAGGTTGATCTGGGATGGTAGCAGAAGGATAGGCAGAGCCTAGAGGTGGAATTAAGAGAGGAATCCTCCTGGAGTCCTTACATTCCCACAAACATCTACATCCAACTGCTCTTGAATTCTGGTAACTCTTATCTGGCTACAATTTAGTGTTGACTGTCAGTTGAGTAAATTCTTGTGTATAGGCATGAGCAATAAATCAGCTTAACTGGAACTTAACCTGTGATCCTGATTCTTTGCATCTGACAAGGATGCATTCCATCCATGCAGACCCATAGCATATTTTTTCCATCAGATAGCAGCTCTCTGTGACTTTGTGGTTGGTACATGGGAGATGTCCCGTTACAAGTATAATGAATATACATGAGGGTCATATTATGACTAGAACTTCTCTCCCTGTAATCTATGCACACCAGTCCCAAGATGTATTTAAATCAACAGTATATATCTGTGATAGAGAGTGAGGAAGACTCTTCTCCCTGTCTTTGGGACCACCAAAAATTATGCAAATAGATTTTAACAATCTGAGCAGTTTGACAGTATCCAAGGGAAATTGTGTATGTCTTCAAGTGATGCTTCCTTTGTTGTGGATTCTGTGTGTAAATAGCAATCATCATAATAAAAAAATGCAGGTCGCCCTGCCTTTAAAAAAAGGTAGAAGAAAGCCATTATAGTGGAAACTTTAATAGATTAGAAATTACTTGGTAAGGCCACACTTGGAATACTGCATCCAGTATTTTTTACACCGCGATGTAAAAAAGATGTTGAGACTCTTGAAAGAGTACAGAGAAGAGCAACAAAGATGATTAGGGGACTGGAGGCTAAAGCATATAAGGAATGGTTGCTGGAATTTAGTTTAACGAAGAGAAGGACGAGGGGGGACATGATAGCTGTGTCCCAGTATCTCAGGGGTTGCCCCAAAGAAGAGGGAGTCAAGCTATTCTCCAAAGCGCCTGAAGGCAGGACAAGAAGAAATGGATGGAAACTAATCAAGGAGAGAAGCAACCTAGAACTAAGGAGAAACTTCCTGACAGTTAGAACAATTAAACAGTGGAACAACCTGCCTCCAGAAGCGGTGAATGCTCCAACACTGGAGGTTTTTAAGAAGAGACTGGACAGCCATTTGTCCGAAATGATACAGGGTTTCCTGCCTGATCAGGGGGTTGGACTAGATAACCTCCAAGGTCCCTTCCAACTTTACTATTATTATTATTATTATTATTATTATTACTTAGCTGCTTTGATCAGTGAAAAGACAAATCTGAAAATGTTCCACAGCTGGTATCATGGCTAACTTCAATGTGACTCCTATTGAATACACTTCCTGGGAAGTATGTTCAGCCTCCATACAGTACTCACAGTATTTAGTTAAATCATAAAATAAATAAAGTAATGTATAAATCCAAAACCGAATCTCTGTCCCCAATAACAAGCTTTGACTTTATTGATTGGAATACTATTTTATTGATTTTGATTTTAGGTTTTTTTTCCTTAACTTTGATTTTAATATTATTGTTTCTGATGTTATGTATCCCCATTAGCATTATTTTTAGTGTGTTCTCTTTGGTTACTTACCTCCCCCCCCAAACCAAAATGTGGAGATGCAAATTCACTAATGAATTGAAAAGCTAAATAAAAAGAAGAACAGGAGTTGGAAAGAAATAGAGAAAAGTCCTGATATCAAGCTGTAATGAACGCAAGGGAGAAAAGTTGCAGTTTTAATTCAGGACCAGCCAAGAAGAAGCCCTCCCTATAGAAAAAGTTACTGATAGGGCTTGGCTTTTGCAATTTGCCAACAATAACCACTGCCTCTTGCTTCCAGATTCGTGCTGATGGAAATCTATTGTCTTTGACATGCTGTGGTCCTTCTGAAATGCTTCCTAGGGTTGCAGCCACGATTACATCCCTAAGACATTTCTTTTATGACAGCTGTTTAAATCCTGGTGGTTACTAGAAGCTGAATTTTTTTTTTTTTTTTGAGCAACCAAAGACTAACCTGGGATTATATCATGAGTTGGAAATCATATGCTCACTTCTGGCATTAAACCAACAAAGCTGATGCCAGTTGTTGCCTCTTCATATTCCTAAGTTCCGTATCTTTCTTTCTGCCTTTGCCAGTGATTAAATGAGACTGTGTGGATGAAAGAGTTGGCTACCTATTTGAAATTAGCAAGAAAGAAAAAATGTCCCAATTCTCCATTCAGATGTCTAAAGTAGCTCTGTGAATTCCAAATTCATCTTGGATCTTAATTATGAAGATTTACTTCCAATATATTGAATTTTAGATGCTGGGGATTTGTTTGTTATGTCTTGTTTCACCAGAGATTAAATCTGAGGTAATATTGATTTTATTTAGTATTTATTTAGTTAATTTTTATGCTGCCCATCTTCTATCAAGCAACTGTGGGCAGCTTATAGCATGATAAAAACAACTATATAGAACATTAAAATATTGAAATGATAAATATAATATATTGCATACTAAAATTATTACATATGAGCCATCATATTGGTGGATTCCTTCCAAAAAATAATTTATAGGTTATTTGTAAAGTATATCTATGTCTGTGTCTATATCTCCATGTCTGTCTGTCTGTCTGTCTGCCTGCCTGCCTGCCTGCCTGCCTACCTACCTACCTAACTACCTACCTACCTATCTACCTATCTACCTATCTACCTATCTACCTATCTATCTATCTATCTATCTATCTATCTATCTATCTATCTATCTATCTATCTATCTATCTATCTATCTATCTACCTATCTAATTTTCCCCTTACCCTCAAGGTAAAAAGATATGATTTCAGGTCAATTCTACCTTTAAAAGCCATCTCAGATATTGTTACATGTTAGTTATCATGTTTGTCAATTATTAAGTGCTATTTCAGGCCAGGTGTCAAATAGGATCAAACATGAATTGTGTCCTTATCAAATACTGAAATTAAATATTGTTAAATGCCAAGTACATATGTCTGAAATGCAATGAATGTTTAGTAAATATTTCATGGTACCTGGAAATTATTCCGAATCCAGAATTATTGTAGACAATTTCAAACAGAATTTTTCACAGCGAATCTGCTTTTTTACCTCTTTTGCCTTAGCTATAAATTGTATGCTGCACAGAAGAAGTAATAGATGTTCTTCAGGGTAAAACATGCTATCTTCCTCTTTATAAGTCAATAAATATAAAAGGGAGCTCCACTTAGAATCATATGCTATTTACAAAATGGCAATGTTATTATGGTTATTATTATTGATCATCACACAGATGTTCAAACTGGATTTGGTATTTTTGTCAACCCATCTAGTCCTTACCAAGGACCTGGGATAGGCAGATGTGGATGTTTGATGGTGTTACACATATTATCACAGGATGAAAGCTGTTCCCAGTAAAGTCACCTTTTGCAATTGACTGATGGCGAATTTATCAATGCCAATGGTGTTCAAGTGGTGCTCCAGTTGTTTTGGGATTGCGCCCAAGGCGCTATTGGTACTACCCTTGCAGAACTTCACTGTTTCTTCCTTGTCAGGTAAAAATGACTGATTCATTGTAGTTTCTACATTGATGGATTGGTAGAAACATTTCTGATTGGATTGAAATTGGAGGTTCTGCCTATAATTTGCAATTCAAGTGTCATATTTGCCGATCATCTTGGCTATAGGTGTTATGTGTTGCTTTATTATTTCTAGTGCTTCCTTGATCTTCCTTTTTTCTAAGTGGTATTTCTTGGTTAGATATTCTTTGGTCTACTTGTTCTTCAGTTTATTTTCTTTCATCTCTTCCAACTTGCTTGCATATGATCTCAACTTATTTTCCAGTTTAATCTTCCATTTTTGTGGTGCCCTGTTTGGGTTTTTTTTTCTCTTTTGATTTTGCATCCCAGGTATTCAGATATAACTACAACTGTGCTGTACATTAGTTGGTTTGTTTCTTGTAGTCAGTTGGTGATTGTACTTGATATTGCAGTATTTCCATCTTTCAATGCATGTGATAGCTGTTTCTTTGGAACAAGCTTCAATGCAGGCAGCCTTATTCTGATGTTTTTGTGCTGTTCTAGATGCTCAGTTATCCTTTGTTTCACTTGTTTTACTTCTTTAGTTAGAGGGAATAATAATAATAATAATAATAACAACAACAACAACACTTACTATCAAACAAGGAAAAATAGTGAAAACTGAAGGAATCAAGATGCCCCACGAAAATAACATTAAGAGTCTGGATGAGGAAGATTACTACAAATACTTGGGTATCCTTCAAGCTGACAACATCAAGCACACTGAAGTCAAGAAAAAAATTAGAGGTGAATACATCAAGAGAGTGAAGAAGATCTTAAAGTCCAAACTCAATGGAGGAAATACCATAAAAGCAATCAACACCTGGGCAATTCCAGTCATTAGATACACAGCTGGAATAGTGGACTGGACTCCAGCAGAACTAAAAGCAATGGATAGAAAGACCAGAAAAATAATGACAATGAATCATGCCCTTCATCCACGCAGTGACATTGACAGACTTTATCTACCAAGGCAAATAGGTGGGCGTGGAATGCTGCAAGTACATCAGATGGTTGAAGAAGAAAAAATGGCTTTGGAAGAATATCTGAAGGACAGTGATGAAGATGCACTGAAATTAGTATATCAGGAAGACTTACTGACTACTGGAGAGACCAAACTGGCCTACAAGAAAGACCAAATGAAGAACAGAATAGAGGCATGGGAAGACAAAGCACTACATGGCCAGTACATTAAAAAAAATAGCTGGGAAAGCAGATAATAAAAAGACCTGGCAATGGCTAAGAGCAGGAAAATTGAAGAAAGAGACTGAGGGTCTAATTCTGGCTGCACAAGACCAAGCCTTAAGGACAAATGCATATAAAGTCAAAATTAAGAAGACAGCAACAGACAGTAAGTGCCGCCTATGCAAAGAAGCTGAAGAAACAGTGGACCACCTGGTAAGCTGCTGCAAGAAGATCACATGGACTGACTACAAGCAGCGACATGACAAAGTAGCAACAATGGTGCATTGGAAGATCTGCAAGAAATATCATTTGACTGTAAGCAAGACCTGGTGGGATCATAAAATAGAGAAAGTCATAGAAAATGATAAAATAAAACTGCTCTGGGACTTCAGAATTCAAACAGACAAGCACCTGCAACATAACACCCCGGACTTAACAACTGTCGATAAGGATAAGAAAGACAAAAAAGTCTGGATAGTGGACGTGGCAGTGCCTGGAGACAGCAGAATAGACGAGAAAGAACTGGAGAAGATAACAAAATACAAAAACCTACAAATAGAAATAGAAAGACTGTGGCAAAAGCAAGCAAGGGTAGTACCAATAGTAATAGGTGCCTTGGGTACAATCCCAAAACAACTGGAGCACCACTTGAACACCACTGGCATTGACAAATTTGCCATTAGTCAATTGCAAAAGTCGGCCTTACTAGGAACTGCTTCCATCTTGCGACGATATCTGTAATACCATCAAACATCCACATCTGCCTATCCCAGGTCCTTGGTAAGGACTCGATAGGTAGACAAAATGCCAAATCCAGTCTGAACATCTGGCTGACTGTGCAATGATCTATAATAATAATAATAATAATAATAATAATAATAATAATAATAATAGTAGTAGTAGTAGTAGTAGTAGTAGTAGTAGTAGTAGTAATATAATGTTGGGACAAAGACCTTCTCTGGCATCTTTTAAGTGGTATATGTTTTTGTATAGAGCAGGGTTGTCAAACTCGCAACGTCACGTGACGTGTCACGATGTATTGCAACTTTTTCCATTGCTGGCAATGGGGTGGGCGCGGCTTTGCCATGACGCATCTGGCCCATGGGCCAGCAATTTGACACCCCTGGCATAGAGTCTTTTAATTTGAAATAAAGAAATTAAAATGTTAGATGTTGCAAAACATCAGCAAGATCTCCCCCCCCTCCACATATTGGACTGACAGGTGTTCTCAGATTCTAAAAATCATGGATTTTGTGAGCATACTTTCCTGGAGAAAAAAAAAAAAGAACATGACATGGGGTTGGGGACAGAAAACATTTTGGGACGGGATCGAGAAGAGATAAGGAAAAAGAACAGACGGAGATAAAAAGAACCATTTCTGGAAAATGTCATCCCTCTCTTTTATGATAATCATTTTACCCATAGAAGAGAATATTTGTAGCTCAGAGTTGAACTGTGGAGTTCTTGGTGCTCTCTGAGTTTGGTTGTTTTCTTGAAGATGTTTCATTATCCAAATAAGTAACATCTTCATTTCTAGAAGAAAGCAAGGTTAGCTAGCACTGATGATATTACTTAGCTGAGTATTGAAATGTCATCAAGAAAACAACCAGTGCTCAGAGGGCACTAAGGACTCCATAGATAAGTACTTTATCAGAATAGCCTCAGCATCCTAACATGGTCATTTGAGCAGAATGATTATATTTTAATGGCCAAACAAATTATCCTAAACAGCAGTTCCAGCAAACAATGTGTTTGCCCTACATTTCTGCCTTCTTCTTGATTCCTAGTACAGTCTCCTGATGAATGAGGAGCCATCTATAACTCCTTCTTCTTCTCATCAGATTCAAGGTTGAACTTATTGGTTGGTGCTTATAACAAACAAAATGGCTAAATCTTTTATCCTTTACTTCCCATTCTTTTTGATTTCATCTCCACTATCCTCCATGTCCCGTCCAAATAGTATTTTTTTGAAATGGTGATGAAATTGGTTTTTAACCCAAATTTTGCAGCTATACGTACTCAAGGTGAGCTACTTCAGTTGTATCAGGTGCGAAAGATCAGGGCCACACATGAAGGTTCAATTAAACTGATTTATTGATAAAAGCCTACGCATAGGAATCTTCCCAAGTAATGGTCAGCACCTGGTTAGAGTTAGATAAGGGTCAACAGCACTCAAGGGGATTTAGACTTAGCTCACCTGTGGCTATATAGGGATTCTAAGCTGATGCCTCTTTTCATTCTGTCCCCAGTTTCTGCCATTCCTTCTCCTATAAGTTGGTAAGGATATGAATTTGTCAGATCCAGAAAAATTACTACTATACTGTAGCCAAGACAATGGGGCAATTTATTCTTTCTTCTACACCAGAGCCCTCCAACTTGGCAACTTTTAGACTTGTGGACTTCAGCTCCCATGCTGGCTGGGGAATGCTGGAAGTTGAAGTTCACAAGTCTTAAAGTTGCCAAGTTTGGACACCCCTGTCCTACACTAAAGCTAGAAATTCCTCCTGCTTCTAGATTAGGGGAAAACACACCGAACCCTAGTACGGACACATTTTCCCTCTTAGGTAGGTTCCTTTTGAACCATTCTAGACTTTCAAGCAGGACACAAGGGAAGCACTGGGAGCCATTGTCTCAGTATAATTTAATTAATTTAATTCAAAGATAAGTGAGATTGTATCTATTTTTTCTTCTAGCCTAGCCTGTTTCTGTCTACATAATAATAATAAAGTTGGAAGGGACCTTGGAGGTCATCTAATCCAACCCCCTGCTCAGGCAGGAAACCCTATATCATTTTGGACAAATGGCTGTCCAGTCTCTTCTTAAAAACTTTCAGTGTTGGAGCATTCACAGCTTCTGGAGGCAGGTTGTTCCACTGGTTAATTGTTCTAACTGTCAAGAAGTTTCTCCTTAGTTCTAGATTGCTTCTCTCCTTGATTAGTTTTCATCCGTTGCTTCTTGTCCTCCCTTCAGGCGCTTTGGAAAATAGCTTGACTCCCTCTTCTTTGGGGCAGCCCCTGAGATATTGGGACACTGCTATCATGTCCCCCCTCGTCCTTCTCTTCGTTAAACTAGACATATCCAGTTCCAGCAACCCTTCCTTATATGTTTTAGCCTCCAGTCCCCTGATCATCTTTGTTGCTCTTCTCTGCACTCTCTCTAGAGTCTCAACATCTTTTTTACATCATGGTAGCCCCTCCCCTGGGCACACAACTATTGGCCTCAAAGCTGTTCCCCATCTTTGACCTCTAGTGATTGGTCTTAGAATCTCAGGATAGGAGAATCCCTCTTTTCCCAGAGTGTGGAGTTTGGAATTATTGCCATCCCTGGGCTGCCTCTCTTAATATACCACATTTGTACCCTTCTGAATAGTGCATATGGAACATCTGTTCCTATCTACTCTCTCCTCCCATCCTCACAACTGTGGGACATGCACCTTGACTTCCTCTAAGCAATGTTTTGGCAACTGCTGTCAACATAATTCACTTTGATTTTCATTTACTGGAGCTTGAGTGCTAAACTCACTTAATTGAAACTAAATTGCACTGGAGGAGGGTTTAAGGTGGCTTTTTTCCAGATGCTGGTTGGCTAAGATTTTCCTTGTTCAAAATGTGTTAAAGACGCCATAGTTTTTCCTTTACTGTTATTTTTCTTCAGTCTTTTTTTCCCCCTTTCCCCCTAATAACATGCACGCGTATGAAAAAGGATGAGTGATTGATGTGTTCGTAGAAAGTAATAATTAACAGATTATTATGTTTCAGAATGATTGACAGCTGAAAGCTGATTTTTATTTATTTAGTCTCATGATTTCTTTTTAACAGTAACAAGCGAAAGTTTGGAATTTTTGAGAAACAATCTTTATTTCAACAAAGATGATCAGGGGACTGGAGGCTAAAACATAAGGAACGGTTGCTGGAATTGGGTATCTCTAGTTTAATGAAGAGAAGGACGAGGGGGGACATGATAGCAGTCTTCCAATATCTCAGGGGCTGCCCCAAAGAAGAGGGAGTCAAGCTGTTCTCCAAAGCAGGACAAGAAGGCAGGGCAAGAAGCAACGGATGGAAACTAATCAAGGATAGAAGCAACCTAGAACTAAGGAGAAACTTCCTGACAGTGAGAACAATTAATCAATGGAACAACCTGCCTCCAGAAGCTGTGAATGCTCCAACATCGGAAGTTATTAACAAGAGACTGGACAGCCATTTGTCTGAAACGGTATAGGGTTTCCTGCCTGAGCAGGGGGTGAGACTAGATGACCTCCAAGGTCCCTTCCAACTTTATTACTACTACTACTACTACTACTACTACTACTACTACTACTACTACTACTACTACTACTTTGTTTCTTTTTGTATTACAAAAATAGCAATTGAGCTAAATTAATGGGAGATAGACATTTTAGCCTGTCAAAGAAGTAACTGTCGAATTTTGGGCTTCTAAAAGGAGTTGGTATCCACTTAGATCAGTGATGGCGAACCTTTTAGAGACCGAGTGCCCAAACTGCAACCTAAAACCCACTTATGCATCGTCGAGTGCCGGGTGGTGTGGCCCATTGGGTGGGTGTGACCCATTGGGTGGGCGTCGCTGCAGTGGTAACGGCAGACTGGGTGGGACTAAAAAGTTCAATCAATCAATCAATTCCAACTTTGCAAGATCTTTTTTTTCCCACGAGAAGTTGAAATTGACTGATTGAACCTTTTTTTTTTTTTTTTTTTGCACATGGCAGCGGAGGCCTTAAAGTGAAAAGGTTTTATAAAACCCAGTTGAAGGCCTAGGACTGGGGCGACGACGCGTGTGCCCACAGAGAGGGCTCTGAGTGCCGCCTCTGGCACCCCTGCCATAGGTTCGCCACCACTGACCTAGATTTATCCTAGTACCATTTGCTAGAAACAATAAATGGGTGAAATCCAAATTTAGTTCTACTCAGAGTAGATCCATAAAAATTAACGATAGATAAATGAGTCTTGAATAATTTAAACTTCGACAAACAACCTTTGGGGGCTTTGGAACACTTTCGTGTTTAGTCCTTAAGCCAAGTTCACACAGTCCTCTCAACCACATTCGTTTCAACGCAGATGATTGCACAACCTATTAAACTTGATTTAATTTGCTTTAATGTGTCATGTGATTTTCATGTATATGATTCGGTTAAGATTCAGGATACTCTAGTGGAAAATGTGTTATTTCAGTATCAAGTTAAATGTGGTGTAAGAAGAATATAAAACAACGATAGCACATGTTGAAAGATATATCAAATAATGTTTATGAATTTATGTGCAAGTGTGAATAGTACATACACATTGATTTAAAGATGTTGGTGAAAGATCAAGCAGCTGCATTCACACAACCCATGGAGGATGTCTTGGTTAGTTTTTCAGCCCATTTGTTTAGTTTATGCCTTAGTAATTTTTATATATAGGAAGTCAGATAATTTAGTTAAGTTCAGTCTGTTGTGTGAATCCAATCAGTGACCTACAGTATGTATAATATGAAATATTCTTAAGATAAAGGCTAAGTTCTTTTCCCTTTTTTTCTGCAAAAAATAAATATATAAAAGTTTTTTTCCTGTTGCACATGGTTTTCTAGTAAATCTGAGCATCACATGGTTTCTCTGCACCCTTCTCCAATTTTCAAGCTGATTTGGCCACCCACTTTTATTCTCTGCAACACAGATGTCTCTTTCTGTCCTGCTCTTTTTTTAAGACCAGAAGAAATCAATAATGGCTAATCTATCCAATGGTACGATTGTTCAGTAAATTAAATAAAAGAGATGTGCTACACTAACTGTCACTCAACTACACTGGGTGATCCCAAATTCTAACATTTGAGCGATAGAGGAACAGCATATGTTTCATTAATGTTGAATGTGCAGTGCCGGTCCTGTGCAGAACTCAGAGCTGAAGATGGAGCCATTTAAAAGGCTGAACTTCAAAAAAGCTGGTGGAAAACCCAGGGACAGTTCACTTTATTCCTGGATATCAAAAATTAGTTTATTTAGCTCCAATCAAGCCTCTCAAGAGTTGATAAGAAAGCAGTTTGGTTCTAAGAGGCAGAGGAGGGAGGATAAGAACTATTTTTTGAAAAAAGGGGAAAAAAAATAAGACGTAGAGTTTAAACTATCTCGTTATATCCCATGGACTTGGAACTGTCAAAATGGCAAAGCTTGCACTTGAATGAAAAAAGCTTTCTATTTCTGTTGAGATTGTCTGCTCTGAAGTATACCAACTATAATTATCCATAACCATGCAAGCCTACTTTTAATGCTGTTTTATAATTACAGGTCTTAATGCTAGATTATACAAAATCATTTATAAATAGGCAAATGAGAAGGACGTGGAGGCTTGCAAACCTGTAGATTGCAAGAGGAAGGTTATGGCAGATGATGGGATT
This sequence comes from Bothrops alternatus, assembly GCA_034064705.1. NCBI lineage: Eukaryota > Metazoa > Chordata > Lepidosauria > Squamata > Viperidae > Bothrops > Bothrops alternatus. Next base: position 1,711,684 of record JARGCV010000146.1, on the reverse strand, counting down.
TCAGCTACATCTACATATAGATGTGGTGTTAGCCGCGTAATGATTGATGAATCCCTTAATTAATTCCTCAACAAGTTCCAATTTATAACTCCCTATCTTTTCTCTTGGCACATTGGGTGTTTGTCATTTTAAAGGACAGGGATAAACCATGCCTTTCCTTCTCCTCCCCCACCCACTTGACATATTTCTTGAGTGTATTTCTTGCTGAAGGAAGCAAGATTAGAGTACTTGTAATTTTTTGGTCTGAGCAATTGGGGAGGGGGGGATTAATGATGGCTGCATGCCAGTCAACAGTTCCCCCCCTTTTTTTAATATCAGGTGCTTTGCTGCGGCCATGTTAAGGAGAGAAGGTGCCAATCAAGTCATCCTAAGCTGGAAGAGCCAACATTGGAAAGCTACCAAGTTCGCTCAAATGGACTATAGCTTCACAAAGAGGTGTGGGGGTCCTTGGTGTTTTCTGAGCTTGATTGTTTTCTTGCAGATGTTGCATTACTCAATTAAGTAACATGATCAGTGCCAGGGTCTAGTACTGATGATGTTGCCTAGTTGTGTAATGAAACTTCTGCAAGAAAACAACCGTGTTCAGATAGCACCAGGGAACCCACAATTCAGTCCTGAGCTACCATTATTCTCTTCTATTAATAACAAAGAGGTATAAACTTACAAGCCATTCTCCCTGCACATTAATGGGAATTTTACAAAGGCAGAGTCACACCATTTATTTTTGCTCACTTGTATTGAGCTAGACTATTTTTTTTTTTTATCTTTATGTGTCAAGCTTGCACAGCTGCCAAGCTAAAGGCAACTCAGTCCTTTGCAGGCAACTTAATTGGGGGCCAATATTTCTTTTTTTCTGCCAATTACATTGAACAATTAGAAGATAAAACATCCTGGGTAGAAGTTTGTATACAGCTTGGTAGGTGGGACCCATAATGTTACTAATGTAACAACTTACAGCCATTCATTTATTGACTTACAACCATTCATTTATTGCAGGGGTCTTCAGACTTGGCCCTTTTATGACTTGTGGACTTCAATTCCCAGAATTCCTCAGCCAGGCATGCTGGCTGAGGAATTCTGGGAGTTGAAGTCCACAAGTCATAAAAGGGCCAAGTTTGAAGACCCCTCATTTAGTATGTCATGGTTCCGACAGAACTCCAAGGCTTGAATTCCTCAAAGAACATGTTTATTAATTACAACGTATCAACACGGTCAAGTCTGGATACACAAGTAACAATTTCCCAGTACAAAGTTAAATGTCCCACCATACAACTATGCAAGCAACTACGTTCCCCTGTATGATTATTTGGCGGGCAACGCTCAGTCCCTGGTCGCGGGAGCAGCCAATGACCTTGGTTCCCACGGGACAAAAGATTACTTTGACTAACGCAGCACCTGGGCACCCCCATTCCTTCCGTTCTATATGGCAACCTAGAATGAGAAGGAAAATGGCTGCAGCCATGCTCATTATAGAGTTGACATAGTGACCATTTGAAGTTACAACAGCAGTGAAAAAAGTGACTTAAGACCGTTTTTCACACTTACAATCTTTGCAGTAGCCCTGTGGTCACCTAATCAAAATTCAGACTCTGGGCAACTGGCATGTATTTATGACAGTTGCAGTGTCCTGAGATCATGTGATCACTTTTTGTGACCTCCCGACAAGCGAAATCAATGGGAAGTCAGATCTGCTTAACAGCCAGGTAGCTAACTTACTAACTGCAGTGGTTCACTTAACAACTGTGGCAAGAAAGGTTGTAAAATGGGGTGACTCAGTTAACAACTGTCTTGCTTAGCAACAGAAATATTGGGCTCAATTGTGATTGTAAATCGAGGACTATCAGTTTATTGTTAGTATAAATTATGGATGGGCCATTTTGTTTTCCACACTGGTAGAGGCACTCCCTATGGGGGATGAAATTCAGGCAATCAAGTTGAGTGAGGCCATTTCAGAATCTAGGTTTATACAAACAATTTGTTTTCCTGCATACATTTTTCTGTTGTGATGGTTCAGCAAAGAACAGTAGGCAAACAGCTCCATTTGTCTATGTATATTATTCAGGTGAGAATGGATTGAATGGAAACAAAGCCAGAAGGATACTTTTCCTTTTGTTTAGCTGATCTCCCTTTTAACTAACTCCTCGTATTCAGAATTGAAGTTGTAATCTGTATTTTATTATTGTCAATCATCCTGAATGCCACTTTTGATGGAAATGAGGCATGTAAATTTAATAAATAGTATCTTGTCATATCTTCGCCCCAGGCTGCTGATCTCATCATCAATCCATCTTTTACTTTGAAATAAATTGCTGTGTTAAAAATGCTTCTAGTTTACCATTATCATTCCTGTGTCATGGGAAAAATGCTTTTGATGTTACTTTATTGTTTGTGTCTCTAAACAACATAGTATTTGTTTCTGAAGGGTTCTTTTGGCTTGAAGCAATATAAGGATAATTGAAGATAAACTGTAATAAAACAAAGGTAGCAGCTTTTGGCAAAAGAAATATTAAACACAGATGGACGATTAATGCCCAACAAATAGAGCAGTGTCCCTCTTTTAAATAGCTGAGCATCACTTTTCATAGGTCCCTTTTGTAGAAAACATACTTATCTACTGTACTGGCAACTGTCCAATGCACAATGGGTGTTATGATGGTTGTTGTTGTTGAGTTGCAAAGTCATGCCCGAATTCTTCATGACCTGATGTACCATAGCACAACCCTGTCCTACACTGCCTCCCAAATTTCGTCCAAATTCACGTTCATTGTGTTGATGACACTATCTAACCATCTCATCCTCCTCTGCCAACCCTTTCTCCTTTTGCCTTCAATCTTTCCCAACATCAGGACCTTTCCCCTTGGAGTTGTTTTACTAACCTGAGGGGGGGGGTTGGGAGAGGGTAGTATAAAAACACCTGATTTCTTCTCAGGAGGTTTTTTTTAAAAAAATATATGCTAGATTTTAGAGCTGTGTGATACTTGGAAATTGATTCTAGAACAGTGACTTGGACCATGTGCGTACAAATGCAGCGCCTTTCTATGGCTCTTTAAAGCAGCTGCATATTTATGGAGTAGTGGATGCTTTAAGGCAGACATGTCAAACACAAGGGCCGGGGGCCAGATGCGGCCTGTGAAGTGGTTTCATGTGGCCCACAAAGCCATCCTGGAAACAGTAAAGGAACGGCCCCTTCTGCCTTGGCCCTGGCCCAGGCCGGCCGGGAGCCATGTACAATTGTGTGGTGGCCATCTATGCTGAAACGCATTCAGTCTTAACTCCATAAGCCCCCCCACCCCTTGCATGGCCTGAGAGGAACAGTGAGGCTCCTCCAGTGGACCATGCCTTAGCACTTGACCTGGTCCCACCCTCTTCTGCCAGAGACCCTCAGATCTGTCCCACTCCTGCCCAGGCCTCCACAGGCCCCCCTTGATACGAACGATGTAGAGCTGGCCACGCCCACCCAGTAGGCCACACCCACTCCATCCACACCCACCCAGTAGGCCGCACCCATCCTGGCCGCACCCCCCACCCCCCAATGGCAACTACAATGCTGATGCGGCCCTTCATGAAATTGAGTTTGACACCCCTGCTTTAAGGAGTTGAATGGAAGTGGTTTTTTCCCCAGACCCTCATGCCCCATGGGATTTTTTTTTTACAGTCAAATCTTGAGTCCTACTACACTTTGATTTTTCCCCCCCAAAAATTTCCTCCCTTATTTAGAGCAATGTATGCTTTTTCCCAGGGCCATATATCACATTTATTATCTTTAGATGTTTATATATATTATTCAGTTTCATCTTTATATTGGAGAACATGATCAAGATGGCTAAATATAGAAAAAGAAGGGGAAACCCCATTCCCCGCCCAACCAGACCCATACACGCATAGCAAACTTAAAAACAAAACTTCATTTGAAGAGGGTTTTTTTTTCTAAAGTTGCTTCGCAGTTAGCAGTCAGAGATTTCAACCTCTTGTGTTATTTTTCTGTCCCATTTATCTTCACATACTTCAATGTGGCACATAAGTATTTTATTTAAGTACTTCTAGTAAGTTAGAAAGTTATAAACCAGGAGACTTCAGTATGGTATCATCTAGATGGATTGGTCCTCATCTTGTATCACTCTAAAACAAACTGGCAAAAAGGTTTAAAATCCAAGAATCTGAAGGTCACTAGATTGGAGTGTCCCAAATACTCTATCTTATTTTTGTGTGGATCTGCCCATTCTTATGAGTTCATCGTTAAAGCTCTTCTTCCAATTCCAGCTCCTTCTATGCTGAAACTTTGTCCTGCTTTTAGTTTCAATTTTTCGACTCACACACACTGCTGCTACATAAATTACAGTTTGCTCAAGACTGAAGAGATAACAGCAGACAAGGAATGAAACTAAAACAGTCTTTGAAGGAAGCTTGCCCAGATGGTTTGGCTTTTAACAGGAGAGTGCAGAAGAATAGTCAAAATTCAGTCCAGACTTCCAAAAGTCAGGTCAGGATTGTCAGACAATCCAGAGGTCAGAATTTCACAAGCAGAGTCCCCACAAACATCAAGCAGGAGCTGAAGATCAGAAAGTGGCTTCCAACAAGGGGTCATGGGGCAAGCTGTGTTAATCAAGAGATGTGCTTCTTTGCTTGGCAAGGAGCCTCATAGAACATCTCTACTCTGCCTTCCTCTTTACTGACTAGGCATGGGGGATGAGTGGTCCAACATCCTCATCATCTGAATACTCCAACTGCTCATGTGGTACCTATGTTTGATCAGCCTCTGGCGATTCTTGGCTCTGTATTTCCTGAGATTTGACATTCCTCAGCTTTTGCTGAAGCAGTTCTTCACCTTTAGAATCAGCACCTGAATCCTGGGCCATGACAGGCTTGATCTGAGTTAGGAAACACATAGTCCATGTCTATGGAGATTCTCAGTTATCCAACTCATGGTTGTCCCAAACGTGCTTTTTCAAAAGGCCACTGGACTTTGTTTTTCCTTGAAGCTTTGTCAGTTCTTCTTCACTTCTCATCCAGAAGCTTCTTCAGATCTTCAGTTCAGAACTGAAGGAGCGTCTTAGCTGAGAAACGAAACGTCTTCAAGGAAAAACGAAGTCCGTTTGCCTTTTGAAAAAGCACCTTTGGGGCATAGTACTCCAATTGTCACTGAATTACCACTCCCAACACTCCTTACTATTGACTATGCATAGTGAGACTAGGAGACATAGCTCAAAGGTTCCTTCCTTCCTCCTGAGCTAAAAATAGAAGCTTCTCTAGTAGCAATAATGCTGTCAATATTATCTTTCCGATTTCTTGGCTCCATCTGTTCTATCTCCTTGTATCCTTAATGACAAATTAATATGCATCTGCTCTTAGCTGCTGTCTGTCTTTCTGACTCTTTTTTCCCCCTGTTCTGTTATTTAATTTTGTAAGTTATTGGTTTGACTTCTTTCATTATCCCTGGTACTTTGGATTGTTTAATTCGTGGCTGTAAGTACCTCAAGGAGAGGAGTTATGGATTGAAAAGATGTTAAAAATGATGAAGTCTTTGCCTGTGTAGTTCCTTAGTTGTTTATGAATCACAGGGCCTGTTAGTGGATTGCCTTTTTATCTCTTCGTCATGGGTTGTGAAATTTGAGAGGCGATACTTCAGCTGCATGAACAAACGGTTGTGCATTTACGATAAGAGCAGGGTCCTTGGATATTTTACAAACTTTCATTAAATTTTTACAAAGAACATAAAACTAATAAAAAAGGGAGAGAGGGCGAGGGAGGGAGAGAGGGAGGAAGGAAGGAAGGAAAGAAAGAAAGAAAGAAAGAAAGAAAGAAAGAAAGAAAGAAAGAAAGAAAGAAAGAAAGAAAGAAAGAAAAGTAGAAAGGAGCTTTCAACTTACTTTATAGCAAATACAATTAATAATTATACAATTATCTCTTCCTCTTGGTCATTTGGATATGAGTTCTGCTAGGAGGGTTGTTCATCTCTAAATTTTACTTTTACTTATTTATTTTTTTGTATCCCACCTTTATTATTTTTACAAAAAAGGCAGCAAACATATTCAACACACCTTCTTCCTCCTGTTTTCCCCACAACAACATCCCTTTGAGTTGGGTTGGGCTGAGAGGGGGTGACTGGCGTAAAGTCACCCAGCTAAAGTGGGACTTGAACTCACGGCCTCTCTCTTCTAGCCTGGTGCTTTAACCACTAGACCACACTGGCTTATTGAAGCCACTTTGCTTAACTCGTTGTTTGCCGAACTGCTGAATTGCTTGCTGAAGCTGACCTCAAAATGCAGCGTTGGCCTTTCGTTATGGATAACTCTGGTGTTGGTGCTGCCCTTGAGTGAGAGGAATAGTCTTCCCGCTGATTCATGTAGACAAGTTTCCACTGAACCGACAACATCTCAGGAAGATGGAATTTGGGCCAGTGCTTCTACTGACTGAGGAGACAAAAGGAGAAGTTTGAGCTTTGTTGCCTTTCTGTCAAATCAACACCCAAAAATCTGTTCCATTCCCTCCTTTCGCAAACTCCTTCGGAGTTCTAAAATAGAGAGGTTATTTCTCTCTCCCTCCCCACCACTAATGCACAAAATAGAATTGCATTTCATTATGTGGTGTTCTTAGGTAGTTTTTCTTCCCACCTCCTCGAATGTGTTTTAAGAGGCCAGCATACAAGAGAGTGCTATATTAGTGCATTATTCTGACAACAAACAGGCACTGTTCTGTTGCTACCTGCTTGGCCATTGTTCTCCGTTGTGTGTGCTTTGCGGTGGTATTTGGATGGCTTCCTGCCCTCGGCTAGCACAAAAAGGCATTTCTGTTACAATGGCCCCTAACCACACAATGACGGCATTAAGGATTTATGTGGAGGTTTCATTATTTTCCCCTCTTTTGTTCCTTGTAGGATGTCTTCCAAGCAACCAGCTTCTCCGTATGGGGAAGCAGATGGAGAGGTAGCCATGGTGACAGGCAGACAGAAAGTGGAAGAGGAAGAGAGTGGCGGCCTCGCAGCCTTTCACCTTCCTTTGCATGTGAGTTTTCCCAACAAGCCCTATTTTGAGGAGTTTCAGCCAGTTTCTTTGCCGACGCGAGAGCCTTGTGGCCTTAGGACTCCTACGTCCCAGCAATACACGATGGTAGGTCTCCTCCAGACTCTGTTGTGCGTTTGCGTTGGCCTTCGCACTCCCCCCTGGCATCGAAAGATCCCTCCTTTTATGCACCAAGTCACTTTGCCACTGGCATGGATGGAACATCTCACGACAATGAGAAAACTCTGAGTCCTTTCCATCATGGATGAAAACGCCATCTTGCTGGGCTCCTGTTTGAGTTCCGGGTCTCTCCCAGTTGCGTCCTGTTTTAGACAGCAATCACCGTGCGAAGTGTTCAAATCGTTATCATTATTTTATTTATTTATTACATTTTTAGGCCAACCCACTCCCCCACAAGCTGACTCTGGGTGGCTATTATTATTCCCAGGTAGAAGTAAAAAAAAATAGCATGCCTCTTGACTTCTTCTCAAGTATGAAGTGGCCAAACAGAGTTTTTGCCCACAGTCTGATCCAAGTAAATGTGGAAATGTACAAATTAGGGCACACTTTGTGTGTTAGTAATTCACGTATTAGTGGCTTGCTTTTTCTGCAGTTATGCAGAGGAGTCTCAGATGCCTTTGCATCTCTATTTATTTCTCTAGAGTACCAGATTTGGTATCCCCATGCATTTACAATTAATGAACAAGTTTTTGGTAACCCTGAAGTTTGCAAATGTGTACAAGTCTTTCGGACTTTTCCCCCCCTTTTTTTTTCTTTTTTGCTAATTCTGTCTCAGAACAAAAGAGGGGAGAAAATCCCTCAAAACAGACCAGCTAGAAGTAAAAGAGAATATAGAATATTGGCTTGCCATAAGCAAAGGGGGGGGGGAAATGTGCTTAGTTTACATATTCTTGTGGACTTACTTCATGCTATTTACAGTACAATGCAGAAATCAGGTTTCTCTGGTTTTTATGCAGAATTGATCCCATTTAAAAATTGTATGCATTAGGGAAAAGTAGATAGCAAAATGTCGATACGTTTGTGAAAAACCATGCACAACGATGCATTATAATTTAGGAGATATGTTTGCAAAAAATAATGACCTCTGGAAGAGAGGCTACTGAAATATATGTATTCATCAAAGAAATGCAAGGATATATTTTTAAAGAAGATATTTTAAATTGATGCAGAAATAGCTTAAATTATATTTAAGAAAGGAGAATAGGAAACTCTGGGAAACCCACTGACAGATTCATCAATTGCTAGCGATTGCAGAAAACCAGGGATTTGCAAATAGAACCAGAGTAGGTTGGAGAGAATTGTGTAACAGATAACCTTAAATGCCAACACTTTGTTGTAGATCAGGGGTGTCAAACTCAATTTCATTGAGGGCCGCATCAGCATTGTGGTTGCCCTCGGGGGGGGCGGGTAGTGCGGCCTACTGGGTGGGCGTGGATGGAGTGGGTGTGGCCTACTGGGTGGGCATGGCCAGTTCTACATCATTTGTGTCAAGAGTGCCTGTGGGGGCCTGGGCAGGAGTGGGACAGATCTGAGGGTCTCTGGCAGAAGGGGGTGGGACCGGGGCAAGCGCCAAGTCATGGTCTATTTCTGTCTCATGCTCTGTCTCAGAACAAAAGCGGGGCCTACTGGGTGGGCGTGGCCAGCTCTACATCGTTCGTGTCAAGGGTGCCTGTGGGGGCCTGGGCAGGAGTGGGACAGATCTGAGGGTCTCTGGCAGAAGGGGGTGGGACCGGGGCAAGCGCCAAGTCATGGTCTATTTCTGTCTCATGCTCTGTCTCAGAACAAAAGCGGGGCCTACTGGGTGGGCGTGGCCAGCTCTACATCGTTCGTGTCAAGGGTGTCTGTGGGGGCCTGGGCAGGAGTGGGACAGATCTGAGGGTCTCTGGCAGAAGGGGGTGGGACCAGGGCAGAGCCCATCAAGCCGGATATGTGAAGTAGGCGAGGGCATTTGCTGGCCACTTCCAGGTGGTGGTGCATTTCTTCATTCCTCATAAAGGGTGGCCACTCAGGGGGCAGGGGCGATGCGGCAGGGGCTGGTTCCTGGCTGTTTCCAGATAGCCTTGTGGAGCTAAGACTGAATGCGTTTCAGCATAGATGGCCACCACAAAATTGTACATTGGCTCCTGGCCGGCCTGGGCCAGGGCCAAGGCAGCGGGGGCCGTTCCCTCACTGTTTCCAGGATGGCTTCGCGGGCCACATGAAACCACTTCGTGGGCCGCATCTGGCCCCCGGGCCTTGTGTTTGACATGTCTGTTGTAGATTCTCCTTTTTAATATCCAAAGGCATCACTCTCCACTATCCATCCTCTTTTATCAGCCATGATCTCATGCTGCTCTTCTTTCAAAAGTTGGCCCTATGAGGCAGAGGGAGGAATACCCTGACTAATATTTCTCATTGCTAAACTTTATTTAGAAATGTCATTTGCAACAGATCCCAAGCCCACGTCTCGCCAACTTGCTTTCTTCCCTAAAAGCATTTAAGCAAACAGGAGACGCTGAATGTGATCTTGAAGCAGACAATCACCAAATAATCCTAGAGATCCAATCACTGGTAAAGTCATAACTGAAAGGATTGATCAAAACATTTGGCCTCCTGGACTGGTGTCCATTGTATTCAAATGGAGAGTTTTGGAGATAACTAGTTTGAATTAGCCGTGGTGGTAGAGCATGATAAATTCAGATGATAAGCCATTCCTTTCTGCTGTTGTTATTTTTTTTTTAATTCATTGTCACAAGTTTATTATTTTGAGAGCCAGTTTGTTCTAGACTGGTTATAGCACCAGGCAAGAAAGCGGGAGACTATGAGTTCAAGTCCCACTTTAGGCATGAAAGCCGCCTGGGTGAGTTTGGGCCAGTTACACTCTCTCAACTCAACCTACCTCACAAGATTGTTGTTGTTGGGAAAGTAGATGGAAAGGAGTGTTGGGTGTGTTTGTTGTCTTGAGTTATTTGTAAAAATAATAAAGGTGGGAGGTAGGTAGGTAGGTAGATAGATAGATTAGATAGATAGATAGATAGATAGATAGATAGAGGTAGGTAGGTAGATAGATAGATAGATAGATAGATAGATAGATAGATAGATAGATAGATAGATAGATAGATAGATAGATAGATAGATAGAGGTAGGTAGGTAGGTAGATAGATAGATAGATAGATAGATAGATAGATTAGATAGATAGATAGATAGACAGACAGACAGACATAGATAGATATGCTAACAAATACTAGTCCTCAACTTACGACCACAATTGAGCTCAACTTTTCTGTTGCTAAGTGAAACATTTAAGTGAATTTTGCCCCATTTTATGATCTTATGTTAGGTGAATCACTGCAGCTGTTAAGTTAGTGACGCGGTTGTTAAGTGAATCTGGATCCCCCATTGACTTTGCTTGTCAGAAGATCGCAAAAGATGATCACATGACCCTGGGACACTGCAGCCGTCACAAATATGAGTCAGTTACCAACCATCCGAATTGTGATCACATGACCATGGGGATGCGGCAACGGTTGCAGATGTGAAAAATGGTCATAAATCCCTTTTTTCCCCAGTGCCGTTGGGACTTTGAACGGTCACGAAATGAACTGTTTATAAGTCGAAAGCTACCTGTACTTCTCCAATATAGGGAGTCAATTCCTTATTTTTCTTTCATTTCTTCCTTACAGTAAAACATAAACATCCCCTTTCTTTCTCTTTTGCCTTCTTCCCCTCTGCCAAACCCTGTTTAGAACATGTGGTTTCTGTTCCCCTGTTTTCTATACGAAAAGCAAAGAATTCAACCGTGCTGTGTGTCGTTTTTCTGAATAAAGGTGGTGTGCTAATAATCTTTCTCCGTGAAGTATCCTTTGAGAAGTATAACCTGCCTGATGGCTAAGGATATCTGTATAGGAATCATTGTATCATTAATCATACCTGTTGGGGGGGGCTAACTGGGGGTAGATTGTTATGTGTTTTGTCATTGTACTTAGTATTAGTGGGGAAGATTTGGGAGTTATTGGAATTTTGAATGAGACACATGGATTTTTCAGTCACTCAACGGGTATATCATCCAAAATTCCTTCGGTGTCAAAGAAAAACACCTCGGTTTGAAATGTGTCTGTCTTCACCACTGCCTTCCTATTGTAAAAGCTCTAATGGGTTTTGAGGTGCACAGCAATTTAAGTGGGTTAGTTTTGCAGGGTGACTTCTCAGAATAGTATCTGAGTCCCAGAAGGATAATGTCAGGCACAAGTAACCAGGAACAGGAGTTTAGTTCAAATAACAACAACAACAACAACAACAACAACAACAACAACAACAACAACAACAACAACAATAATAATAATAATAATAATAATAATAATAATAATAATAATAATAATAATAAAGTTGGAAGGGACCTTGGAGGTCATCTAGTCCAACCCCCTGCTCAGGCAGGAAACCCTATACCATTTCGGACAAATGGCTGTCCAGTTTCTTCTTAAAAACTTCCAGTGTTGGAGCATTCACTGCTTCTGGAGGCAGGTTTTTCCACTGGTTAATTGTCCTCACTGTCAGGAAGTTTCTCCTCAGTTCTAGGTTGCTTCTCTCCTTGGTTAGTTTCCATCTGTTGCTTCTTGTCCTGCCTTCAGGTGCTTTGGAGAATAGCTTGTCCAATCTCTTCTTTGTGGAAGGGAATATATGCATAGGCAGCAATTTCACCTCGAAAAGAGGAAATCCATGTGGGCAAAGAATATCACCAACCCTTTAATATCTACACTTGTTATGGGTCTGTTAGGTTTCCATTACAAGTGTTTGCAGTCTCCTCCTCCTCCTCCTCCTCCTCCTCCTCTCTTCAAACTCCACTCCCTTCTAGCCCTGATGATGTTACCTAGTTGGGTCAAGAAATGTCTGCAAGAAAACCACCCAGCTCAGAGATCACCAAAGACCCCACAATCCTCCTCCTCCCCCTCCTCCTCCTCCTCATCTCCCTCCCCCTCCCCTTCCTCCTCCCCCTGCTCCTCCTCCTCCCCTCCTCCTCCTCCTCATCTCCCTCCCCCTCTCCCTCCTCCTCCCCCTGCTCCTCCTCCTCCTCCCCTCCCCCTCCTCCTCCTCATCTCCCTCCCCCTCCCTATCTCCCTCCCCCTCCCCCTCCCCCCTCCTCCTCCCCCTGCTCCTCCTCCTCGCCCTGCTCCTCCTCCTCCCCCTGCTCCTCCTCCTCTTCCTCCTCCCCCTCCTCCTCCTCTCCCTCTCCCTCCCCCTCCCCTCCTCCTCTCCTCCTCCTCCCCCTCCTCCTCCTCCTCTCCGTCTCCCTCCTCCTCCTCCCCCTCCTCCTCCTCTCCCTCCCCCTCCCCTCCTCCTCCTCGTCCTCCTCCTCCTCATCTCCTCCTCCCCCTCCTCCCCCTCCTCCTCCTCTCCCTCCCCCTCCTCCTCCCCCTCCTCCTCCTCCTCTCCCTCCCCCTCCCCCTCCCCCTCCTCTCCCTCCCCCTCCTCCCCCTCCCCCTCCTCCTCCTCCTCCTTCTCCTCCTCTCCCTCCCCCTCTCCTCCTCCTCTCCCTTCCCCTCCCCCTCCCCCTCCTCCTCCCCTCCCTCTCCCTCTCCCTCTCCCTCCCCTCCTCCACTCCTCTCCCTCCCCCTCCTCCCCCTCCTCCTCCTCTCCCTCTCCCTCTCCCTCTCCCTCCCCTCCTCCTCCTCCTCTCCCTCCCCCTCCCCCTCCTCCCCCTCCCCCCCTCCTCCTCCTCTTCCTCCTCCTCCTCCCCCTCCTCCTCTCCTTCCCCCTACCCTCCCCCTCCTCCTCCTCCTCTCCCTCCTCCTCCTCTCCCTCCCCCTCCTCCTCCTCCTCCTCCTCCTCCTCCTCCTCCTCCTCCTGGTGATGGTTTCAGAATAATGAAAGTTTCTGAGGAGAAACACAAGAGGCATAAACTACATTCTGAATAAGGAGGGAGCGTTGCTTTAACATTTCTAAAGGAAACAAAGGGAGTGTGGGAGAAGGCCAGATAATACTTCCCTTCCATTCATTGTCTTTAACAAGAATCTGTCAAAAACCCAAGCTCCATCAAGCAGAAAGAACTGGAATTTTAAAAAAAAGAGTTTAGATAGAGGAGAAAGCAACATGGTGAGATTCATTGATCCATGGATAGGGTTCGGAGTATTAAGTTCTCAAAACTTGGCTTCAGTCTCTGTACATTCAACTATTGTCGTGTTAAATCAGCCTGGACGTTTCTTCATTTTGCCCTCATCATTAACCACAAAGCAGACAGGTCCAACGTGGTTTTTCTTCTGTACGTATTGAATTCTCAGCAGGGGGTGAGGGGCTGGGCTAAGAAAAGTCAGACCAGGTTAGTTCTTGAGATGGGATACTTCCAGGAAGCGCTGGGGCTGGAGGCAAGACTGGGAAATCCCAAAAAAACATAGCAACTTCTAGGTTGCGCCAGGAAAACTCTATGGACATGTTTTATGACATCGCAAAAACTTGAACCTGGCTCAAGAGGAGATCAGTGGTAAGTGCATCCAGGCATGTTGTACAGCTTACAACCACAATGGAGGTGGTGATTAAGTGAGTCCCACCCAATTTTATGACCTTTACGCCATGGTTGTTAATTGAGTCACTGCAGTTATGAAATGAATCGTGCAGTTTTTAAGCGTATCCGGCTTTCCCCATTGGCTTTCCTTGTCAGAAGGTGACTGGGAACATTGCAAATGACAATCAGATGACTCCAGGATACTGCAACCATTGCAAATATATGCCGGATGGTCAAGCGACCAAATTTTGATCACATGATCCTGGAGATGCTGCATTAGTTGTAAGTATGAGGATTGCTTGGAAGTCACATTTTTCAAGGCAGTTTTAACTTTGAACGGTCTCTAAATGAACGGTTGTAAGTTGAGGATTACCTATATATAATGATCCCCCGTGAAATACATCCTCTACTTCTTTCTTATCCAGGTTTCAATTTTTCCTTTTCTTCTGCAGTGGTCCAAGATTTTCCAGGATTTAATTTGCTGAGGACAGATAGGCAAAAACAGAGCGATCTATTCCCATACTGCTATGCTGTTTGTTTTGGGTTCACATTACATCCAAAACATCACGCACCATTTCTAGTTAAATTTATTTTGTTTATTTGTTTAAACTTATATGACGCCCTTCTCCCAAGACCCAGGGCGGCTCACAACAATTATATAAATAAATAAATAGTCCTCAACTAAGGATTACAGCGGAGCCCGAAGTTTCTGTTGCTAAGTGAGGCAGTTGAATTTTGCCCCATCTTACAACCTTCCTTGATGCAGTTATGAAGTGAATCACTGCAGTTGTAAGTTAGTAACATAGTTCTTAAGTGAATCTGGCTTCCCCATTGGCTTTGCTTGTCAGAAGGTCAGAAAAGGGGATCACATGACCCCGGGACACTGCAACCGTCACAGATACATGCCAGTTGCCAAGCATCCAAATTTTGATCACGTGACCATGGGGATGCTGCAACGGTCATAAGTGTAAAAACGGTTATACTTCACTTTTTCCAGTGCTGTTGTAGCCTTGAATGGTCACTAAATGAACTGTTGTAAGACAAGGACTACTTGTGTGTGTATGTATGTACACACACAGAGTAATTGTGATGGGACAATGGAGAGTGCTGTGAACGCCAGCTTAGTTATTGTGCCAGCTTTAATAATGAGATCTTTTTTTGTCATTGTTTGGGGAAAACCGTCTCCTTCCACTCTAGACAAAAGTGTAATTACTTTTGAACGATGTGGAATGTGATCTGCCTAAATAGCATGGCAGATAGATTTGCAAAAGACTCAGATACGGCTGGCTACAATGCCATATGCGGAGCACGGCAATAAGGCATAGTTAATACGGAGCATAATTATGCACTTCTGCGTACAGCACATCCATTTACACGCACTCACAATTTCACCGTGTCAGCTTGATGTTGTTCCCTTTGTAAGAGGCAGGCCAGCTTCCCAGAACAATTGAACAGCTAAAATTCAAGCAAATAACGGTGCAGTAAAAGTTTGCAATTGTTCTACTTCAATGTCTTCTCCCCCATGCTAAATTGATATTTATCTTATGATGGAATTACGTTGTTGCAAACATTATTGCTCTAAATGTCATCTGCAGAACAGCACTTGAAAGCTGTTTCCCATACGTATAATTTTAGTCTTGAAAACTGGAGTCTGATATTTCTGCATTGAGTGTGTACACTCATATTGTCTTACAAAATTACTCCAGGGTGTTGCCTGAATAAACAAGACAACTCTTGGGCATTGAGGAGAGAGAGAGACAGAGAGAGTAGAGATTGTGCAAAGTACACACCTTTTCTTCTTGTACTCTGATTTTACTTTGGCATCAGGCTTACCTCCCTTTCTCTCCTTTTATCCAGTTACCTTTTTATTTTCAGAACAGCCTTTTGTGATCGATTAGGCCAAGAATGACTTGTGGACTTCAACGCCCAGAATTCCTGACTGAGCCAATATTCCTGCTCGGGAATTCTGGGCGTTGAAGTCCACAAGTCACAAAGGGGCCATCATTTCCTACCTCTGGATTAGATCAACTGGAGGAAAAAGAGAGAAATCAGTTAAGGAGCTCTATGGATTAGTGTTGAGTCTGGAGTTCTCTAGTTCTTCTCTGACATTCAACCCAGAACATCAGTCTGGTGCAATTTAGTGCCCTTCAGATAATGTTGAATCCAAAATGCCATAGTTCCCTTCCTGACACTATGGCCTTATAATCTAGGAACTAGGGAGACTATAATCCAGCACACCTATAGGCATCAGATTGAGAAAGTAGTATTCTGTTGCATTGATTTTCATTACAGATGACAGTATAGCACAGGGGTTCTCAACCTTGGCAACTTTAAGACTTGTGGACTTCAACTCCCAGAATTCCTCAGCCAGCAAAGCTGGCTGAGGAATTCTGGGAGTTGAAGTCCACAAGTCTTAAAGTTGCCAAGGTTGAGAACCCCTGGTATAGCACATAGAACATAGAATAATAGGATTGGATGGGAACTTGGAGGTCATCTAGTCCAACCCCCTGCTCAAGACCCTATACCATTCCAGACAAATGGCTGTCCAATCTCTTCTTCAAAACCTCCAGTGATGGAGCATCCACAACTTCTGGAGGCAGGTTGTTCTACTGATTAATTGTTCTCACTGTCAGGAAATTTCTCCTTATTTCTAGTTTGCTTCACTCTTTTATGGTCTTTGACCCGTTACTTCTTATCCTGCCCTCAGGTGCTTTAGAGAATAGGTTGACTCCCTAAAGTTTGACTGAACAGTGATTGTCCCTCAAGTACTGGAGGATACTTATAACAACGTCCACCCTAATTTTTTCCTCTATGTTAGGCTAAGCATACCCAGTTCCTTAGTTGTTCATCCTACAGTTTAGCCTCCAGACCCCCTATCATGTTTGTTGCTCTTCTCTGGACTCTTTCTAAGGTGTCAACATCTTCCTTGTAGTGACCAAAACTGGATGCAGTATTCCAGATGTGGTCTTATCAGTGCAGTATAAAGCAGCACTTCATGTGATCTGGAAACTACCCTCAATTGGAGTTGACGGATTTCCCAAGCTTACTATTTGAGAAACTTAATTTCAATGACTTGAGGTCTAATGAAGTGCCTTTTGAATGCAAAACACCCCTATGTCTCTTAAGCGCGGTCTTTCCCGTTGTACAGTATACCGATCCCCGAAACAGCCATTCATAGATATTTCATTGCTTATCCTTTAACTTAGTTTAAGCAGAGATTTCTTCATATTTACACAGGGCAAAGGGATGAAAAATATGCGGTGTAGTTTATTTCTTTATTCATTAATCAAATCTGTACAGCCACCCACCCCACAAAAAGCAACTCAGGGCAGTGTTCAACAAGCCAACAAAACAACACAAACATAAAAAAAAATTAGAAACAATCCACATTAAAAGACCAGTTGTAGGAGATGACCAAGCTGAGCCTACGGGATGAGTCAAATGCGCCATTCGTTTGGAGTCCCTTCATGCTCACAAGAGATGCAGTCCTGCCCACCTTGAATTCCATTGGCTCTTATCTATCGCCAGTTTGATTTGGCCTTTAGTAGTTCAGATACTTGTAGAGAGTTTGAACTTGTAGTAAACCTATATATTCATTTGAACTGCTTGGACTCCTGACTTCCTGCCCTTAACACTCGTATTATAAAAACACCTATACAAACCCTTAAGAAAGAGAGGATAAGAGGACATTACCACCTCAGCAATGGAACCCTTTAAATCATGGATCCAGTTCCCTTGAAGCCCAGATCAGATAACACAATCAAGTCCTGAGGGACTTTGAGAATGTCAAAAGGGCTGCAGTTGATCTAATTTTGGGAGGAGAATGTTTTTAATGGGTCTCCTCAGGGTGCCGTCAGCCAGACAATGTCGGCTGGCGACCCCCCAGGGGGAGGGCTTTCTCTGTGGGAGCTCCAACGCTTTGGAATGAGCTCCCCCCCCCGAACTCTGTACGATGACGGAATTGCGTTCCTTCCATCGAGAATTAAAAACATATCTATTTCGACAAGCCGGCCTGGGATAGTAGCTCCGGTTCCAACAAGGCCATAATTGTTTTTAGGGGATTGAGTTTTTAAGATTATGTATTGGGTTTTTAAATGATTGGGCCAAATTATTTAATCTGTTTTTAATAATTTTACTTTTTGTATGTTGATGTTTTTTAATTGGGCTGTACACCGCCCCGAGTCCTTCGGGAGGGGGGCGGTATAAAAATCGTAAAAATAAAATAAATAAAGTGATTGCCACAACAGAGAAGGCACATCTCCTGAGACCCATCAAATGTACTTCTGTAGCTGATGGTACCCAGATACAGGTGATCCTCGACTTTTTATTTAGTGACCATGGAAAGTCACAAGAGCACTAACAAAAGTGACTTACGGCCACTTTTCATACTTAACAACAGTTGCAGCATCCTCACAGTCACATGATCAAAATTTGGACACTTGGCAACTGGCTGACATTTACGACAGTTATGTGATCACCTTCTGGTGATCAATGGGGAAGCCAGGTTCAATTAACAACTGTGTTGCTAACTTAACAACTGCAGTCATTCACTTAAAAAGTGTGGCAAGAAAGGTCATAAAATGGGGCAAAACTCATTTAACAACTGTCTCACTTAGCAACAGAGGTTTTGGGCTCAATTGTGGTCATAGGTCACTGCCAGATCTAATGAAGTGGGCTCATGTCACCCTAATCTTTTTCGTTAATGAACTAGAAGCAAGGATGAACCTTGAAGTTACAGGGGGATTTTGATTGTGAACTGGGTCTTGGAAGACATTGGCAAAGTTTTGGTTAAAGGGTACAAGAAATGACAATAGCCAAATTTGGGGAGTGAATCCTGGTTTTCTGCCAAACAGGAGCATGCAACCCTGGGTTTTGCTTTTCAGCAGATCACTGAGCATTGTACAAGCGTGAGAAAGAAAATGCATTGTACATCTGGTGACTTTTAATTGTTTTATTTTTCTAATGCATTTGTAAGCTGCTATATTAAATTGGCTAAATTAAATTAATTTGGAGAAAGCATAAGATCACATGAATAGAATTGAGTTACAGATTGTTAATCAGAGATGTGGAGCTGAATTTTGCTTACTGAAGGCAATAAGAGTAGTATATGAGCAAAGGAGAACACACAGGGAGAATAGTAAAATCTGTCAGCAGTGAATGGACCCTGGATACGGGTGGGATTTCATATGAAAGACCAGTATAAAGAATTATATATTGAGGACATGTGGACACAGGGAGAGAATAAATGAGGGACAAATCACAAAGAAATCCATGAAGAAGGAAGTTGGTCAAGGGAAAGGGGAAGGGGAAGGCTGAGAAAACAAGGGGACCGCCTGCTGCCTCACGAAACCCAGCGACCGGTTAGGGCCCACAGAGTCGGCCTTCTCCAGGTCCCGTCAGCCAGACAGTGTCGCCTGGTGGGGCCTAGGGGAAGGGCCTTCTCTGTTGCGGCCCCGGCCCTCTGGAATCAACTCCCCCCGAGATCCGTATCGCCCCACCCTCTCCGCCTTTCGTAAACTCCTTAAGACACATCTCTGCCGACAGGCCTGGGGCGGTTGACATCTTGCCCCTAGCCAGTGTATGTTTGTGTGTACGTTTGTTGAATGAATGGTTTCTTAATTTAGGGGTTTTCTTTTTTATATATGTATTTTTTATATATGTATTATGTAGTTTTTTATATTGGATTTCTATTTATGCTGTGAGCCGCCCTGAGTTCCCAGAATAGGGCGGCATAGAAATTTAATAAATAATAATAATAATAATAATAATAATAATAAAGGGTTGGATAGAATTGATGGAATCCTCAAAAAGAGAACAAAAACCAAAGCTATGTGGATGTGGTAAAAGCAAAGATCATTTGCAAAGATACTGTACGCAGGTAGTCCTCAACTTACAATCATTTGTTTAATGACCATTCAGAAAAAAAAAAGGATTTGTGACTGGTCATCACACTTAAAACTGTCACGGCATTGCCACAGTGACTTGATCAAAATGTGTGCGCTTGGCAACCAGCATATATTAATGTTGATTGCTGTGTCCTGGGATCAGATGATTAACATTTGGAAGCCTTCCATTCTATCTTTGACAAGCAACGCCAATGGGGGCTTAATGATCATGTGATTCACTTAACAACCGCAGCAATTTGCTTAACAGCTATGGCGAAAAAAGGTTCTAAAAGTGGGTGTGACTCGCTTAACAACTGTCTAGCTTAGCAATGGAAATTCTAGTCCCATAAGTAGTCATAAGTCAGGGACTACCTTTAAAGTAAGACTTGTGATGTGGCATAATATATTTAATGTGGGTATTGTCATTATCTTTTGCTTTAACATTGCTTTCCCATTCTGTGCTCTAAATAATTTTGCTGACCTAAAGGCAAGAATTTGATGGATACATTTATATATACTGTGTGTGTGTGTGTGTGTGTGTATGTGTGTGTGTGTATATGTATGTATGTATGTATATGTATATGTATATGTAATTAATAAAAAAAACCTTTTACCTTACATCCCAGAGCTCTTTATTTTTATCTGATTGACTTTAAATGTCCATACCTGGGATTCCAATATTCATATATATATATATATATATATATATATATATATATATATATATATATATATATATATATATATATATATATATATATATATATATATATATATATATATATATATATATATATATATATATATATATATATATATATATATATATATATATATATATATATATATATAGGTCTTTGGTTCTTCGGGTTTTCTCCCACGTAAAAAACCCGAAGAACCAAAGACCTACATACAAACACCCACGAAAACCTCAGAAAAACACACACACACACACACACACACACACATACACATATATATATATGGTTAATTGTTCTAACTGTCAGGAAGTTTCTCCTTAGTTCTATGTTGCTTCTCTCCTTGATTAGTTTCCATCCATTGCTTCTTTGTGGCAGCCCTTGAGATATTGGAAGACTGCTATCGTGTCCCCCCTCGTCCTTCTCTTCAATAGACTAGACATCCCAATTCCAGCAACCGTTCCTTATACGTTTTAGCTCCAGTCCCCTAATCATCTTTGTTGCTTTTCTCTGTACTCTTTCTAGAGTCTCAACATCTTTTTTAATTGTGGTGACCAAAACTGGATGCAGTTTTCCAAGTGTGGCCTTACCAAGGCATTGTAAAGTAGTATCTGTTGTATACTTCGTTCGCGTGCGAACGATGAGGACACATGGCGATGTTTTACAACTCTTTATTCTCCTTCTAACAACACCCAAGCAAAACCAAAAGGCACGCAAGCCTTTTTATATGGCCAGAAACCCAGACAACGTCAACCAATGGAACAGAGCATTTTCGCGCCATGCGCATGCGCACAAGGCTGGCGCTGGTCTGTCTGGTCTTGGGCAGCTTTTCTAATGCAGGGACCAAAGCAGGCTCGGGACACAACAGTATCAATACTTCACATGATCTTGATTCTATCCCTCTGATAATGCAGCCTAGCACTGTGTTGGCTTTTTTGGCAGCTGCAGCACACAGCTGGCTCATATTTAAGTGATTGCCACTAGGACTCCAAATAAATGAAAAAACGAACACCAGGATATAATGAACCAGACTGTTTAATATAAACAAGCCTTTGGTTAAGAATATAATATAAACAAGCCTGTGGTTTTATATATATATATATATAGAAAACACTGAAGTGTCTATGGAAATTCTCAGTCATCCAGGTCATGGTTTTCCCAAAGGTGCTTTTTCAAAAGGCAACTGGACTTGAAGATGTTTCACTTCTCATCCAAGAAGCTTCACTTCAGATTAGAACTGAAGAAGCTTCTTGGATGAGAAGCGAAACATCTTCAAGGAAAAACAAAGAAAGTCCATTTGCCTTTTGGAAAAAAAAAAAAGCACCTTTGGGTGACACTTAAGTCCGACCTCATTGCCTTTTAAGCTTTTTCATGATATAATAATACATACTTCAGAACAAGAATTGCACAAACATCTTGTAGTCATTTCTGGCCCTGGGAGCAAACCTTGACAGCGCATTTCTAAGACACCAATCTAATATCAGGTTGATGTTGTTTAATGGGTGGAACTTATGATGAAATAGGCTGGATGCTGGTCTTTGAAGTGGTCTACTGTGGAAACAGAAAGGAGTGGAACAATGAGGGATTTAAATCAATGCATTCAATGCTAGTCACAACAGGCCCAGGCAAACTCTCTGTATGGGTGATTGGAAAGTTCAGAGCCCAAATCATGGCTTCTGTGCACAAGGGTGGGGTTGGCTGGCAGTGTGTTGTGGAGGAACAGCTGTGTGTGAAGCCCTGCCATCTTTGAAGGGACTCATTGGGAGTCAGTTAAGCAGAAAATAATCACATGAAAAGCAAACAACTTGTTTTATGTATGTGCTGGGAACTGTATATCTTCTATTGTTTCCAGCCATAGAGGCACACACCTAGCGAGGACAATTGAATGATTTGGACAATTGAATGACTTCATACCAGAAAATATTTGTATTTGAGGCTCTGCGTCTGCTGGTTTATTGGGGCAGCTGAAAAAACTGTGTACAAACCAATGAGGTGGAAATGTATTGTAGACCTTGATGTCTGCTACCGTTGTGGCAGATTGTTTGTGGTCGTTTCCTCACCAGTAAAAGTAAGCGAGACTTAACATTGAATGGTACACAGTAACCCATCTCATGTGAATCTGGAGACAAATAAGCCCCATCCCAGTGTTTTGTTAGTTTCCAATTGATAGAAATTAACCAAGCAGAGAAGCAACCTAAAAGTAAGGAAAAATTTCCTAACCGTGAGAGCAATCAACCAATGGAACTTGCCTTCAGAGGTTGTGGGGGCTTTCAAAAAGAGACTGGACAGCCATTTGTCTGAAATGGAATAGGGCAGGGGTAGGCAACCTTGGCTCTTTTATGACTCGTGGACTTAAATTCCCAGAATTCCTGAGCCAGCATGGCTCAGCTTGGAAACTTCTCCCTTTCCCCTCAGCATGGCTGGCTCAGGAATTCTGGGAGTTGAAGTCCACCAGTCATAAAAGAGCCAAGGTTGCCTACCCCTGGTATAGGGTCTCCTATTCAAGCAGGGGGTTGGACTAGAAGACTCCCCCAGTATCTCAGGGGCTGCCACAAAGAAGAGGGAGTCAAGCTACTCTCCAAAGCTCCTGAAGGCAGGAAAAGAAGCAACGGATGGAAGCTAACCAAGGAGAGAAGCAACCTAGAGCTAAGGAGAAACTTCCTGACAGTTAGAACAATTAACCAATGGAACAACCTTCCTCCAGAAGCGGTTAATGCTCCAACACTGGAAGTTTTTAAGAAGAGACTGGACAGCTATTTGTCTGAAATGGTATAGGATTTCCTGCCTGAGCAGGGAGTTGACCTCCAAGGTCCCTTCCAACTTTTTTATTATTATTATTATTATTATTATTATTATTATTATTATTATTATTATTATTATTGTTATTGTTATTGTTATTGTTATTGTTATTGTTATTACTATTACTATTACTATTACTATTATTACTATTATTATTACTATTATTATTATATCTGCATGGAATTTGGGGGATAACCTGCCCTGTGGCTGGTATCACTTAATGACGTCTGCTATTGCAGATACTCAAGTATTTAGCCAAATGTTGGCTGAAGTGAAGGCGTGGTGCCTTCCATGTGCGCTAAATAACATCTCTCTCTCTCAAGTCAACTTCAGTTATAGGTAGTCCTCAACTTACAGCTATTCGTTTAGCGACTGTTCAAAGTTACAACAGTACTGAAAAAAATGACGTTTCTCACGCAACCGTTGCCCCATCCCCATGGTCACATGATCAAAATTTGGACGCTTTGCAACTGGCATGTATTTATGATGGTTGCAGCGTTCCGGGGTCATACGATGACCTTTTGCGACGTTCTGACCAGCAAAGCCAATGCAGAAGCCTGATTGCCTTAATAGCAGTGTTACTCACTTAACAATGGCAGTGATTCACTTAACAACCGTGGCAAGTGAAGTGGTAAAACGGGGCAAAACTCACTTAACCACTGTCTTGCTGAGCAATGGAAATTTGAGGCTCAACTGTGATCATAAGTAGATTACTACCTGTATCAGTAGCCATGTTGACATGTCCTTTTTTTTCCTGGCATCAGAAGGGAACGAGTTTGCCACTGGCGGCTTCTTCTTCTTCTTCTTCTTCTTCTTCTTCTTCTTCTTCTTCTTCTTCTTCTTCTTCTTCTTCTTCTTCTTCTTCTTCTTCTTCTTCTTCTTCTTCTTCTTCTTCTTCTTCTTCTTCTTCTTCTTCTTCTTCTTCTTCTTCTTCTTCTTCTTCTTCTTCTTCTTCTTCTTCTTCTTCTTCTTCTTCTTCTTCTTCTTCTTCTTCTTCTTCTTCTTCTTCTTCTTCTTCTTCTTCTTCTTCTTCTTCTTCTTCTTCTTCTTCTTCTTCTTCTTTCCCAATCTAGCTTGTCCCCAGAGATTTCCTGATAGTGATCCATCCAAAAAGTAGCCAGATCTACTCCTTGTTTTCTTTTTCAAGTTTAATGAAGAGTCTGCTGCCTCCTGCTGTACTGTTTTATATGGGGCTTCATGCAGCCTTAGAATAGAGCTAGAAGGGACCTTGGAGGTCTTCTAGTCCAGCCCCCTGCTCAAGCAGGAAGACCTATGTTATCTTAGACAGGTGATTGTCTAGTCTCTTCTTAAAAATTTACAGTGATGGAGCGCCCACGATTTCTGGGGGAAAGCTGTTCCACTGGTTGATTGTCCTCACTGTCGGGAAGTTTCTCCTTAATTCCAAGTTGCTTCTCTCCTTGATCAGTTTCCAATCATTGTTTCACGTCCTTCCCTCTGGTGCTCTTGTGAACAACTTGGCCCCCTCTGCCTTGTGACAGCCCCTCAGATACTGGAACACTGCTATCATGTCTCCCCTATTTCTTCTTTTCTCTAGACTAGCCAAACCCAAATCCCGTAGCCGTTCTTCGTATGTTTTGGTCTCCAGGCCTCTGATCATCTTAGTTGCTCTTCTCTGATTTTTTTTCCAAACTCTCAACATCTTTTTTGTGATAATGGTGACCAAAATTGGCTGCAGTATTCCAGGTGTGGCCTTACTAGGGTTTTATAAAGCGGTACTAATATTTCGCGTGATCTTGATTCTATGCCTCTGTTTATACAACTCAGGATTGTATTAGCTTTTTGGGCTGCTGCTGCACACTGCTGGCTCATAGTCAAGTGATCGTCCACTAGGACTCCAAGGTCCCTCTCACAGTCACTGTTTTTAAGCCAGGTCTCGCCTCATCTGTATTGGTGCCTTTGGTTTTCATACCCAAGTGTAAGACTTTGCTTTTCTCCACACTGAAACTCATTTTGTTGGATAGGGCCCATTGTTCAAGTTTGTCAAGATCTTTTTGGATCCTGAGTTTGTCTTCTGGGGTGCTGGCTACTCCTGTCAGTTTGGTGTCATCTGCAAATTTGATGAGTTCCCTTTCAGTTCCCTCATCTATGTCATTTATGAAGATAATGTATGCAAGGTTTCCTATTGCGGATGTGTGCACTCAGTACACGAGTGCATGCAATAGCTTGCAAAGTACAGATGTCCCAGGGCTACTTAGGACCCAGTTTAAAGCTCCAACAGATACCCCTCCCAGGATCAGATGATCCCATTTTGGGTACCTACCGTAGCAATTGGCCTGGATTTACGGCCCTTTGCAGAGTTCCATGGTCATATGATTGCAATGTATGATGTTTCTTGCCAGACAATATTTTTCTGGCCAAAAAAAGTCCATTGAGGACAAGGGTTCACTTCACAACTGTGGGCCTTTGCTTGTTTGCTTAATGACCGGCCACAAAAAAATCCTAATATTAGGCATCTTCTGAATGACCTGATCTGCATGAATTTATGACCCTAATTCTGGGCTCAATTGCACTCATAAATCAAGGGTTACCTGTTGTTTCACAGTGATGTAGTAGGCCCGGCCTTTGCATGCAGCCACCTCTTAAATGGTCTTTCTTTTGAAATAGCAGTTGGAATTGTGGGTTTGCCTAGTGAGAATTGCTTCCATGTGAGATCACAAAATCCCATAAAGGATATTTCTGTACCCAGATAAGCCTGAAGATGGGCCCCGTCACTGTCACATCATTTGCAGTCATTTTGATACCCAATTGACCACAGTAAAAGCCTTGAGCAAAAGAAAGGAAAACCAGCACCAGTGACAGTATGTTTTAGGCAGTTAATTAAGAGTTTTCAGAAACTGTTCCCTTTCTTTTCTTTCCCCTCCCCCTTGTCCATTCAAGCTGTGAAGCGGTTGGTTCAGGATTGTCTTCTTGCTTGGCAATAAACAGGCGGCACACATGTGAATAAACAAGCATTAAAAGGAACATCACAAGATAAAGCAATTGAGTCCAAATTAACTGGGAATGACTTGGGCCATAGATCTTCAAACAATGCTGTCCTTATCTGGGGAGGAAGTCTTTCGCTTCAACATTATCTCTTCTTTGGGCTTTGAAAACACACACATAGACAGACACGAACTCAGGCTGGTCCTGAATGGAATAGGACTTTGGATAGCAGAGGACCTGTTTATAAGCTACAAATAGGATGTACCGTTACATAGGCGAAACGGGCAGTAAATGCAGGACAAGGATTTGAAAACAAGGGCCTTCTAAGACAGTTTTGCACTTGATAATTGTCCCTGTTCCTCTTGTGACATGATATCCCTTTGATTATTCAGCATTGCCATCCTGTTAATAATTAATTGCCTCTTTTGAAATATGAGGAAGGTGTGTTCTGCTCAAGAAATATTGAAAAAGAAGCTTTTTTCCTGCTATCTCTTCCCTTTCCATAACAACCTGATCTATGATTCAAGTAAACAAAAGAGTCTGTAGTGAAATCAGTATGTGGGATGCATTAAGGCAAACCCTCTTCTCTGGATTAGTGGTTTTTTTATTATTATTATTATTATTATTATTATTATTATTATTATTATTATTATTATTATTATTATTATTATTATTATTATTCAGTTGGCTTATAATAATGCTGTGCCTTGCGGTTTCTTGCCTTCCTCCCTGAAAGAGCCTTCTGTTTTTTCCACTCTGTAAAACTCAAGGTTGTCTTTCAACACTTCTTGTAGTATTATAGAGCTGGCCTGTCCACTGGAAATAAAAGAGGAAACTACTGCTGGATAATTATTTTATTCTGTACATCTACCCATCCACTGGTATCTGGCAGAAGCCACAATGGTGTCTGGCATACCAGGATGCCATTTGCATGATGGTATCATAACCTCCATCTCGTCTCTTGACTTGTTTGCTTCACCTGCAGACACCCGTGTCCCCATCCCATTGAAAACGCTCTGTCTGCCCTGACTTCTCAGCCTGGGAAGCAAGATCTATCATCACCTTGGGAGGAAAACAGGGTATGTTATGGGTCCCATCAATTAGGCATGAACATCTGGTGGGACCACGAAAAAGGTCCTTCTCGGTGGCAGCTCCTTCTGTGTGGGAAAATCATTTCCTTGGTGTTCTCTGAGCTGGGTAGTTTTCTTGCAGATGTTTCACTACTCAAAGTAGGTAACCCCAATCAGTGCTAGTGACTAAAGCCGGATCTAAGAACATAAGAAGAGGGCCCCCCCCTCTCTCTCTCTCTCTCTCTCTCTCTCTCTCTCTCTCTCTCTCTCTCTCTCCTTCTCCTATCTATGGTGATTTGAGGATTGAGGGAAATGACAGGTAGGAACAGTGGTGATAACATTAAACTGCACCCCTTGAATATTCAGCTGTGTTAGTCAGAGCAGGAACATAGGTAAATGTGGGCAGTCAAATAATTCTATTCTAGTTTTCACCCAAAATACTTTTTCCTGGATCATTTTATTACTCTCTATTGAGTATCTTGAAGAATATTGCTTGAATTGGCCCTTAAATTGTCTCTTTGGATTGCCTCAGGATCAGTTTCTTTCCCCAGCAGAAGTGGGAAACTTAAAGTGACTTAATACCTTTCCTTCTATTGTTTTTTTGTTGTTGTTGTTGTTTTGAAAGAATGAAGTGGCACAATGTAGACAAATTGAAAGGAATAAGCAATTAAAACCACACTTCTTCCTCAGTCCCATTTGTTCTTTTTAAGGTGGTTTTGCTCTTAGATGAATTCATTTTGAGAGATGTTATATTCTGGTCCTGATGACAGTGAATGAGATTGATGCATCCCTACGAAGAAAGGGAGATTCAGAGCTGGTCTCACAATAGGGAAGATTTCCCAGGCCTTCAATCATCCATTATACTGAGGTACACATGTACTCACACACACAAACACACACTCCACACAATTCATAGGACTGGATAGAATTGGCTTTCCTCCTTAAATTTATTCCAATTTACAAAGTCTACATAGAAATCCTAGAAACATTTATGTGGAAGCAAACAACAGGTCTTGTATTATTTGATTATGACATGTATATTAAACACACAAACACCACACATGTCATAAGTTGAGACAGAATTGATCTTCCTTCCTGAGTTCATTCCATCTTATAAAGTCCACATGGAGATGCTTCTACATGGAAGTAGATAACTACCTGGAAGCAAATACACAATATAAGTTCTTGTATTATTTAATTATGACATATTAAAAACACACATACACTCCACACAATTCATAAGATAGGACAGAATTGGCTTTTCTTTTTACAGTTTATTTCACCTTACAAAATCTACCTGGAAACGCTAGAAATACTTAAATGGAAGCAAACAACAAGGTTTGGTACTTGATCATGACATTTATATTAAACATACACACAGAGAGACACCAACACTCCACACAATTCATAGGATGAGATAGAATTGTGTTTCCCCCTTGAGTTTATTCCATCTTATAAAGTCTATATGGAAAAGCTTCTACAGGGAAGGAAACAACAATTCTTGTATCATTTATTATGACGCCCACACTCACACAGAGTATATATTCTGCAAATTGTGTGTGTGTGTGTGTGTGCATGTGCATATCTCAGTATAATGGGTGCACTCAGAATGAAGCTGTCATGCTTAAATCATGCAGGAAGTATCCTTGCTTTAATTCCAGCTTATGCCTAGATCAGTGTTTAATCCAAACATGAAAGCTGTCTGTGTGAATATTTGCATCCTGTCTTTGGCCCAGCATGTTACTTTGGTACTTCACTTTTGGCATGGTGCTTAGTGCAGTTTAACATCAGCTATGGGCTGAGGAGGGGGCAAAAGCAAATTTGAATTGGGGGGGGGGAAATGGAGAAGATATATATGTTAGCCTTGAAAGTCTATTCTCACTAGAGCTGGTGTAATCAACCTTTTCAAACTAGGGGCACCTTAATACTTTTACTTCACCTTAATTTATTTTTGTTAAGCTCTGCAGAACAGGGCATGGTCAAGGAAGCAAGAATCACTCTGACTTTCGATTTTGAAAAAAAGTTATTTTCCTGCCTGATTCCCAGGAGTTGCTACTGCAAGCCAGGTAAACAAGCCAATGTAAGCACAATAGAAATCTGAATCAGTTGGAGGAAGTGTCAGCTGACAGTAGTTGGCCAATTTCAAGAAAAGCTTTGCTCTTTGGTCATACCCCGTGTTTCCCCGATAGTAAGACACCCCCGATTGTAAGACGTATCGGGGTTTTCAGGGGGTCGGCTAATATAAGCCGTACCACGAAAGTAAGACATATTACTCCTGCCCACTTCCGCCTCCTGCTTAAAATACTTAAATACTTAAAATACTTAAAATACTTAATATACTTAAAATACTTAAAATAAAACTGACAATTGTTTTCCAATCAATATAAGCCGTACCCCGAAAGTAAGACATAGTGGGGCTTTTGGGGATAAAAAGAAAGTGTGACCCTGTCTTGCTTTAGGGGAAACACGGGTAGATGATTGAACTCACATCTGTAAGAGGTGGTTCAGCTTATCTTTTTTGCACTGCTAGCCTGTCAAAGTATTCTCATAGATCAGGGGCCTCCAAACTTGGCAACTTTAAGATTTGTGAACTTTGGCTGCCAGTGTTCACCAGCCAGCATGGCTGGTTGAGGAATTCTGGGAGTTGAAGTCCACAAGTCTTAAAGTTGCCAAGTTTGGAGACCCCTGTCATAAGTGACGGGCCTGCTCTCCACCATAACATCTTGCTGACTTTTCACATATCCATGCATCCAAAAAGACACTCTAGGAAAATGAGTTTGTACTTGTTTTGCTGATAAGGAGCTATGAGGAAGTGCTGCTTTAGGAAAGCTCTCAGGACAATGGGTTCTGAGTGGGCTGCTATGTGAATCAGAGACTCCAGTGGCATTAGGGGTATTTTGAACACCATCAGAGAAGATTCGAGGAGGGTGGGAGTTGGAGAAGAGATGGTTGAAAGTGGAGAAAATGGCTGGTAACTAAAATGGCTGCAATGGTTTTGATCAGTGGTCTTCAAACTTGGCAACTTTAAGACTTATGGACTTCAGCTCCCAGAATTCCTCAGCCAGCCCTGGCTTTTACCCTGGCTGGCTGAGGAATTCTGGGAGTTGAAGTCCAGAAGTCTTAAAGTTGCCAAGTTTGAAGACCCCTGGTTTAGATAGTATCCAATTGTTGAAGTAGGTGGTTGTAAATCCTAATATATTGGGCTCCTTCGTGCTTTCCGAGCTTGGCTGTTTTCTTGCAGAGGTTTCATTACCCAACTAGGTAATTTCCTCAGTGCTAGAACCACCAAGAACATGCCTACTGACAGGGCAAGCCAGTTGTATATAAACAGAGATCGAACTCCATTCTCTTCTAACACTGATAATGTTACCTAGTTGGGTAATGAATGGTCTGCAAGAAAACAACCAAGCCCAAAGAGCATGAGGGAGCCCACAGTTCAAGAACCCCTGAGCTACAGATAGACCAAGGTTCCCACAGTTCAACTCTCAGTTACAATTTTTTCTCTCTCTTTTTAAACTCTAAGATTGGTTGGTAAACCAGAGTTGGATTTGCTTGTGAGCAAATAGGAAGGTTGCCCCAAAAAAAGCAAGCTGAAAGAGGTACTGTGGGACTAGTCTCACCACAGAAAGTTCTTTGTGGAGCAAAAGATAGTGGAAAAGAAGAAGGTCAAAGGCAATGGTGGGATTCAAATACCTGAACAACCGGTTCTCTATGTGGATGCTGGCCTGGGCCTCCAAGGCCTAGAACAGACTTCCGGAAGTGGCATCCATGCACTTCCAGTGAGCCGTTCTAGGCCTGGGAGGCCTCGCAGGCCTAGAACAGACTTCTGGAAGCAGCGTTCATTTAGCCGGTTCTCCAAACTCAACAAAATTTAGCTACCAGTTCTGCTGAACTGGTGCAAACTTGCTGAATCACACCACTGGTCAAAGGTTTTCCTGCCAGGGGGCATCAAAGTTGCCAGTATGATTGATGGTGGGATTTCCTTAACTCTTGAGTAGAAATAGCAACTCAGAGAATTGTATGTATGTCAAGTACACGAGTTCAGTTAATATCCAAACCTGCTACGAAAGTTGTGTTTAAAACAACTTGGAGCTAAAATTTAGCATGCAGAGAAAACAGGTGCACAGAAGTAGAGGTTCTGCTGCTGGAACTATCCCTAAATCAAGCAGGTTGGAAATAGAGGAAGAGAACTGTTTTGCAAAATGGTGCAACACATTGGAGTGTTTTCTCGGTTTGCATAAGGCACTGAACTATATATAACAAGCCAAATGAGCTGGATTCACACAATACAGATTAAGCTGGGTGCTTGTATGAAGGGGAACACAAATCAAAATTAAAATAAAGCTTTGCTCACTGTGCAAAGACAGGTATTCAATCTTTCTGCATTATGGAAGGGAAAGGATCTCACCACAGAGCTGTCATTTCCTGTGGCAACCTAATACTCTAAATAGTAATTCTGCCTTCAAATGCTAGATTTCAAATGCTAGCATGCATAATAAATGTCATGGTTCCCATCCCATGCAAGTCTTCTAAGAGGACCATTGAACTCTCCGAGGTTTACTCTCGAGTAAAAATACCTAACTTGGCAGTGTAGAAATAAGGATGTGTTGTCGTATTGATGAAAACATCAATATTTTTTCTTACCTCTCTGGTGAACTCTCCAGATTTTCTTGGTGATTCTCACACTATTTTTATTATTTTATTCAGAGAGAAAGTGTCTCTCCTTGTCCCATTTTCTTCTCTCCCTCCCACCCACCCCCCGGATTTCATGCTGAATAAACCGCCAAGCCGACAGTTTAAAAAAAGAAACTCCATATTCTATCCAGCCTTATACTCTTTAACATTTATAGCCCTGCATATCTCAAATGTCTTTACCTAAAAACACGTTATGGTTTTTATTACCAGGTTTACGCCAGTAATAATATCTGCATCAGCTTTCTTAGGGATAATCTTACAGCAGAACCCTTGGAAGAAAAGCTTTCGGGGAAAAAAACTATTGTCAAGCAGGAAACGCGCATTTCAAAACATGAAACATGGGTATAATCGGCCCGTCCGACAGCTTAACATGACAGATTGAAAAAAAAAAAAATACAAGCCGATAGAGAAGCAGGATCAATGGATTATGAAAGTCATGAAACATCTCCTCTGAAGGGGTGGGGAAGGGGACACGGTGGTTCTGCAGGCGGGCGAAAGACACTAAGTTTGCGTGGCTTAGGAGAATGTCAGTCCATCTCAGTCTGATTGGCAGGGATGTTCAGATGGAGAGCTCAGGAGAGGTTTACAGCGGTGAATTTAGCAGGCTTTGTCATAGCCATTGTACAAAGTGATATACAGTGCCAATTGACTTGGGCAGCTCCCTTGATAACAGTTTACAGCCTCTTCAAGCCCAGATTATTGCTTTATCTTGTCATACTAAATTAACGTGGCAACACTGCATTGAACAGTGGTGACCTCTTCATCTGTGGAAATTGCTGCCTAGAAGGAAGAAGGCTGCCTCTACCTGGTTTGGGGACATTTGGGGGGCATGTTTGGATGTGTCGGAGACAGTGGTGGGATTCAGCCGGTTCACACCGGTTTGGCAGAACCGGTGGCTAAATTTTGCTGAGTTCGGAGAACCGGCTTAATGCACACTGCTTCCGGAAGTCCAGTCTAGGCCTCGGAGGTCTGGAGGAGAGAGCTCTGAGTGCCACCTCTGGCACACGTGCCATAGGTTCACCACCACTGTCCTAAGGCGTTCAATGCGAATCCTGCTGTCTAATGATAGAATTGCCTGACAAGAGAAAATTGAGAAGCTCGTATTCTCTATATGGTTTCATCTTTTCCTCCTAGATCGGGGGCATCCAGCCTTGGCAACTTTGAGAACTGCGGACTTCAACTCCCAGAACTCCCCAGCCAGCCATGCTACCTGAGGAATTCTGGGAGTTGAAGTCCACAAGTCTTAAAGCTGCCAAGGTTGGACGCCCCTGGCCTAAATGGTAAAAAGGCTTTTAACCTATAGAATTGTTTACAATTAGTTTGGTTATTCAGGCAACTGTTAAAGATTTGCTCTGCTAGGCTACCACTGATTAGCAATACACAACCAGGGCACTTGAGCTACTTTTAGGGTCTTTCTTTAGACAACCAAGCTGCAACTTTGCTAAGCTCCTGATCATCCAATTTCCATCCTTCTTCCATCCTTCCTCTTTTTTTACGGCATGACAAACATGCACACTTGAGGGAATAAATCCCAAAACGGTGCCCTTTTTCAGATCAAATGCAGGCAAAGAGAGAGTGCAAAAATTATGCAAAAGTGCATGCCTATTCAGAAATAAAGCCCAGATGTATGGTGTGCAAAACTCACACAGAGAGAGAAAATTGGCCTTGTCATTCATTTCACATCCGGCTGAACCATTTGTGGGCCACAAGTCCTGGGTGGACCAACAGCTTTGCTTCAAAAGTCCTCCTCTCCTGCTGCAGAGGAGCCAACAAATCAGAGTTAGTCTGGCTCAAGGATCATCCCTGACAAACCACTTTTATATTTCACACGTAGATGACTGTCGTGAAGCCACCCCCTGATCGTGGGGATCAGGGGCCAGGGCACAATAAGTCCAATATGTTAATGGCCAAATCTGTTACATGTCGTTATAATATGCTAATCACTTGCAACTTTCCTTTTGCCCTCAGTCTCTTAAATATCTTATTTTCAACCTATTTAAAAAATAAAATAAAATGAATTTGTAACTAGAGAGCCAAACCAAGAATAACAGATAAATTCCACTTTATATTGCAGAAATGCTGAAATAGAGCCTCATTATTGTGAGGGCCCTCAGAATAGTACTAGTTAAGAATAGTTAAGAATATTGGATTGACCTATCACAAAATGCTGGCTTGTGTAAAATGACTATGATGCACTCCAGATTTCCCAAAGCAATGAGAGGTTACGATGCTAGGCTGAACCACTTCACTTCTTTCCTACAAAACATTTTGGGAGATTCACAAGAGTGTTCTTGGAATAAGTGTGTTTATTTATACAAGCCAGGAGTGAGCAAGAAAAAAACAACTACAAATCCCAGTTTGCTGCTTACCCTACTTTGTGGCTTTCATATTATGTGGCCTTAATATTTGTGGCCTTAATATTCTTCCTGCATTTGATGCAATTATTAGGGAGGGTTGGTTTTGCTTTTTTGTTTTCTGCTAGGAAGGGGTGGATCGATGCATGAGTCACAGCCAAAAAATATATGCATTAAACTTATGGAACAATTGGCTCATTAATTATGTAAATAAAACACCACGAGTATTTCAACATGGAAAATGGG